>VZTI01004612.1:619530-702226 GCA_013397865.1 Struthidea cinerea | reverse complement strand
ATTATAAATGAATAAAGAGAACATTAATAAATGGAAATAATTCACAGTAACAAGGTGATTTAACTCTCAGGTAAGGGTGCAAACACACACAAAGCTGTACATTCACTGCTCCAACTCTCACACAGGAACAAAAACCTGGGGCTGAGCCCAGCTGCCTGTGAATTCAGACAACCAACTTCCCAAAAATTTCATACCAAACACACCATAAATTCCACCTTTAAAAGGTTGAGATGTTTCTGTGCTTACTCTCTGATGGCTGCTACCACCAGACACAACTCTGACATTTGAAAACTCTCTTCTGAATTTATTTACCACCAAATTGCTGTAATTTATTCTCTATGAAAATTATTTTTATTCCTCCCTGGTATTTATCCCCAGCACTGTTATTTATTACAAGCTGTGCTACTGCTCCCTCCCCGTATCCCAGCCTTATTTTGGGCGGCTCAACAAGTCGTGTTTGCTTTGCTCTGCTGTGACAATTCCTCACAACCCCCTGGATGTGCTCCAGCCTGAATCCATCTCCGGAGCCCGTGGAGTTTCAATCATTTACATGCAATTTCAGCTGTGTCTCAGCAGTGCCTTGAAAAATGGCATAAATACCACGGCAGCACTGCAGCCGATCCCTCACCCAGTCCATGGCTCTGCCTCTGCCCTTCCCACATGCATCATCCCCTGCCAGCCTGGGACAATCATTGCCCGCTCATCGTTAGCCCTTTTTAACTAATGACTCATTTTGTTCAGCCTGCCTGATCAATAGTTTATGCTCTCATTTCCCTTCCATCTCTGTCTGCGGCTCTCCTCACAGGCACAGATCGATTCCCGCACTGCTTGCAGAGTTGAAAAAGGGGAATACAAGAATTGGAAAAGTTGTTTTTCCATGAATGTACAATGCTTCCATCTCCAGAACATTCATTACAGGTGAGTTTTAATTCCTTAGCCACGTATTAATCTTGTCAGAAGAACCCAAAGAGACACAGGCTGGTAGCATTCACCATCAAAAGCAGAAAAACTCATGTAAAAACTCATCATGGGATCCCAGCCTGGCTTGGGCTGGACAGCTCCTTGAAGACCATCTCATCCCACCCCTGCCATGGGCAGGGACACCTTCCACTGTCCCAGGCTGCTCCAAGCCCCGTCCAGCCTGGCCTGGGGCACTGCCAGGGATCCGGGGGCAGCCACATCCATCCCAGCTGCTCTGGGCACCCTGTGCCAGGGCCCCACTGAATCCCCAAACTGTACCACAGGGAGGTTCTGATTCTGTGCTCTCCACTAATGTTTAACTTGTAATGAAGACATTTGGAAAGAACTCAAACATCTCTGGCAACTGATATTGCTCCAATTTGGGACATCATCCAGAAAGAGGATTTGAATTGAAGGAGTCAGGATTTTTTTGACACAAAAATGGAAGTTGAAGTAGATATTCTCCTACCTGCTCTCAATTTGTTTTGATTTAGGAGATTAAGAACTTGAACATGTTATTTTTTCAAAGTGACTTTGCTTTTCTGGCTCATGGAGCAAATGCCAGACTGCTCACAAAGGGATAATAACATGAGGAGTGCTCACTTTATCAATGACTTCCCAGTTAATGAATTAATAAATGCTTTCCAAACACACTCTTCTGGTTCAGCTATGTCAGTGTTTAGCATTAACACAATGCAAGTACAGATGTTTGTGGTAGACAAGTTCAATTGATAACCAGCGAGCAAACGAGCCAATTACCACAGAAAACCAGATTTGTAAGGGAAGATCGTGTGCTCTGTTCCCTAGCACACAATTAAACTTCAAAGACAACTTGGCAGCTCAGCCCCCTCTTCGTGTCAGCACAGAACAACTCCTGAAAAGGCAAAATGCTCCAACAGAATTTCACACCCCCCAGGGAGCCCTGCCACCCCCGTGGAGATTGAAGAAAATATTTTGATCACAACAGTGATCAAAAGATTAAAAAAAAAAAAAATAGGCAACTCAACCTACATCAGCAGGTGATTCAAACTTCTAAGCTACCTCCCAAAAAAGGTGAAATATTTGAAAAATAAGATGCTTTTTTAAGCCAATAGCTCTAAAAGGATGGGAAGAGCTGAGGAACCCCACACATACAGCAGGAACTGCTCCCAAGGTGATGTGGAAACAGGGTGGATGCTGGACAGGGATCCCATTCCCCATGTACAGGTGAGCAGAAGGAGATGGAAATGAATTCCAGTGGTCTGTAGCTCTGCTGTGCAGGAAGAGCACAGGAATGGTCTCCTTTGGACACAAAGACTCACAGGTTGCAAAGGTAATTCAAAAAGACTCATTCTCTTCCCAAAAAGCATTACTAAATCAGCTGCTGGTCCAAGCACAGCATCTGACAAACCCAAAATGAACGGGACCAAACACTCCCAGGTCACAGAATCCCAGAGGGGTTTGGGTTGGAAGGGATCTCACAGCCCATCCAGTGCCACCCCTGCCATGGCAGGGACACCTTCCACTGGACAGGGTGCTCCAAGCCCCAGTGTCCAGCCTGGCCGTGGGCACCTCCAGGGACAGCAACACCTCCAGGGCTATTCCTGAAGCAGCGTTGGAACTTCAGTACCAGCCTAAGGCAGCCAAAGGGCTGAATTTCCAAACTGGAAATGTCCAGCACAACACTGAGGTACCACTTGTTCTTCCTCAGCCACCTCCAAGTGCCCTCGATCCCTAGAAATTAGGAGTCAGGCCATGGAATCACAGTTCCTGCCACTCCTCCTCATCCCCTTCCTCCCACTCTTTTGTCCATGACCAAGAGGACATGGAGTGCATCTCCAGCCATTCCTTACACAAGCATTTGCTCACTCCAGAAGCTTCCCCACAGCCCAAAAAGCACAAATACAAGCCAAGCAGAGTGGCCACATTCTCGCAGTGTATCTCAGATAATCCTGACTCCAGCATTCCCAGGCAGTTCCATTTATAACCCATTTCCAAGGGATGCTAGGGGCACAATCCCCAGATCGTATTTCAGTTACAAATCTGGATTACCAGCAGTATTTAAAATGGACATTTTACCACAAAGCCCATTTCACATCAGCCTGAAATGGTCCACAGGGATTTCCTCCTCCAGGGATAACAACCTATTCCATTAGGATATGCTCCAAATCCTGTTAGAATCATTATAAAGTTCAATGCAATTTTCACAACTGCAATTTTGTTTCTAAGAAGGACCAAACTGCAACATGACCATCACCCCGTTAATCCATCCCCTCCCGCCCTTCCCCCAACACTCAGATAAAGTGCTTGAAGTGATGTTTGACAGCAGAACTTTTGATTGTTATCTTTTAATTCCGTGCATTAGTTGTACAAATTTGGTGGGTTTCTTCAAATGGATCCTGAAAAAAGAAGGAATTTACACTTTACAGAGTCATAACATTCTTCCTTAAAAAGCAGCAGAAGTATATGGATAATGCTTGGGAAAAAAAGAGATTTAAACCCCAAAACTAAGTTATAGGCAAGACAAATTCTTCCCAACCCCTGAGCACGGCTGTGATGTCCTTAAAACACACTTAATATGCAGCTACAAAATTTGCAAAGCAAACACAAGCTGACAAAAAGGGTTTCTCTAGAGAAATACAGAGAAGTGTCAAATTAATGTACAAAACCCAGCACACCAAGACACAAAAAGTTATAAAAATGTAAACTACTACAGCAATTTTTTTTGCAGCAAAACCAGAGTCGCAGTTTACGAACAGTTTCGGTGGCAGTGACATTCTCTAATTCAGTAAATGGTTATTTTTTTATATCTGTTCTAGAAAATTAAAGCCAGTGTCCCCAGGGAGAAGTGGTGCCTGTGGCATCCCGACCAGGGGGAACCTCTGCCACTTCTTCAACAGCCAAAGCAGAGAGAGGGGGCCTGGTCTGCCTTCTCCAGTGACCTCGTTCACCTCTGCTCAGCAGCTGGAACAGCCCCAAATGAGCGTTTGGTGTCCCCTGTTTTGCTCCTTTGGACTGCTCGGAGCTTCACAGCTTCCCTGGCAAATGCCAAACCCCAGCTCCGCGGAGAGCTGGTTCCAGTGGTTGCAGAAGGGCGGGGCTGAATTACAACAACTGTTTCACATTCACAGTAAAAAGCTTTCATTCAGAAATCGCTGATTATGATCCACGCTTCAGAGGCCAGCCCCCAAATAAACATTCCAGAGGCAGAAACTAAAACCCAATATTCAATGCTAGGACAGTGACCAAGAAACCAGGCAAACATGAACAGTACAGACCAAAAATAAAGTAAAATTATACTGATTGATTAGATTGAGTAAAAAACACATGCTGCAATTCAACATATGTGGGGTTATTTTTAGGGAGAAATAATAAATTGTAGATTTATGGAATAGCAAGCAATAGCACTAAAGTTCACAGAAAAGGGCCTGAGACACAAGGATTTTCTCACGAACTGGACACGAGTCCCAGTATCACACTGGGATGGAAGAACTGCCCATGTGGAGTCTGGCAGCAGCTCCCTCCCCTCCCCTCCACCCAACGCCTCAGCCGACTGTGATACTGGAGCCCCACATCTGAAGGAAAACATGAACTCTGATTTACAAGAAAGCAATGAAAATGATCAGTGACTCAGAAAATTGGCTCCAAAAGAAAAATGGAAGAGCTGGAATCGGTTATGTGAGCAAAAGCAGGATTATGCAGCCATGGAACTGGACACCTCAAACAGGAGCTTAACACAGAAACGCTCAGTGCTGCAGAAAGGAAATCAGCGTGTATATATCTATATCTGTATTTGTGCATCATTCCTGTGCAGGAAGAACAACGCAGGACTAGCATCTCCATCCCTGCCCTATCCTAGGATAACACCCCAAACAATTAATTGCTCATTCATGCATGCTGGATGGAAACGGGTTTTCCTTGCCAGCACGAGCTGCAGCAAAATCCAGCGGTGCCTGGACACAGCCATGAAGGAGCTGCCAGTGTGCAGCAGCCCCGTCTCCAGCCGGGCTCCTGTGAAAAGCTGCGGGCTCCAGCCTGGCACGGGGATTTGGACTGCAGGCAGGCAGAGCTCACGGACAGGGCTCCACAACTGGAATTGCCTGGGCAGTTCTCTGGGTACACAAATACATGGCGAGCTCCCGGAGCATCCTGTACATGAGCAGGACTTTCTCTCTGGGGTTCTTCTTTGCCTTAGCAGCTGCAGCCCCATTCAGACACCAGCTGCACATCAGCAGGAAACCTCTGGCAAGGCTGGCCCGGCATCCCCCACTCCCCTTAACCCCGTGTGCACAAACCCAGCGTGAATACTGCCCCTCCTGCCTGCCCTGCTCAGCCACGGAGCCAACGGGCACCCGCTGCAGGTGGGGTGCCTGCCGTGCCTCAGCCCCCAGATCCATCCTCAGGGGCCCCTCGTGAGCAGGACACGTCCAGGGACACGGACACACAAAGGGGGCATGGTGCCACTCGGCAGCCAAGGCAGGTGTCCGGGAGGGAACAGATAAAAGGCAGAAAAGCAAAATATCTCCGGATATTCCCCCAGCATTGAGCAATCCCTGGCTGAGGGATTTCCTGAGAAACAGGAGATACCTTTGTGTTATCTATTCCTGGTTAGATTTTGCCTTTAAAAAGCTACATTCTGGCCCCAGGTGAGCCTTCAGCAGCCCTAAAGCTCACAGGGATGAGCTCCATGAGACACCTCCGGAGAAAATTTACCAACTTCTGTGTGTTTTGGAGTCAGTCAGCCACAGGATGTCTCTTGGTTCTGGCCAATGAAGAGAAACGAGCATTCCTTTCCATCCTTCTCCCCACAAAGCACTCATGATTTACAGAACAGAACTGGTTTGGACACAGCCCTGAGCACCCTGGGACAGCAGAAGGTGTCCCTGCCCAGGGCAGGGGGTGGCACTGGATGAGACTAAAGGTCCCTTCCCACCCAGACCACTCCATGGTCCCTGATACATCCTATACCTACTCTGGCTTTACTACACCCAAGAGCTGTGCCATTTTTAAGAGAGGAGGGAACAAGAACTGCTCTCCCCACCTGACATCCAGGACCAGCATAGATTTAGACAGTCCCACAATGATTTTTCTGCTCAGGTGCCTATCCCTTTCCTAACAATTCCTATCATTTCATTTGGTTTTTAAGATCTTGTACTTTCCAAAGACCTACATCTTCCAACTTCAATATTTCAGGGCCATGCCAAGCCCCAGGTCAGAGACCATGGCTATACTACAGGAACTGACAGAGCTGCATTTCCCGGTGTGATCCACGTGCAGTGCCCTGAACTCCACTGCCATTTCACTACCTGGATGTTCCTTACACTACAAGGTGTTCCCAAGGCTCTTCATCGGCATCCATTTGTTTCCACAACCCCAATGAACTCAGACACCCCAAATCCCCTTTTCCACACTGAGCAGTGCAGACTCAGCTCCACCGATAAAAGCAACACCTTACCCCCTTTCTAATTTCCTATTAAACAATGAATTCATTCCCTTTTTCCTGCAGGAGGGAATTCGCTCTGACTCCCAGCGCTGGCGTTTGAGGCTCTTAGTGAGTGACACTGTCAGAAGGGTTCTGGGGAGGGAACGGCAACAGCATCCTGCAAAAGTTTCTCCATAGCAAAGGGTGGCTTTTTCCACACAAAACACACATGGATGGATTCAAATATCTATCAACACTGTATTTGATTTTAATTGTTGTCATTTTAATGGGTCCAGACATCAGATTATCTCACCCACAGTTTCCAAGATCTCCCCAAAAAGGCTCTAAAACCCTCATGTCACACTGACCAAATCTCCTTAGTCTGATTTTTTTCAGTCTGCTGATTTAGGTGCTAGGTTACACAGCACACTTGGGAACTCAGGATTTCACACTTCAGCTCCTCGAGAAATGTGGAGTGAAGACCATCTGGTCCTGATGATTCCTCACTGTTCACTTCAGGGGTTTGCTGTGACATAGATTTTACTAACACTGCAAGTTCAGGTACAGCCTCCCTCCAGATCCCTCTATTTGAAAAGATAAAATACAATTTAAGACAAAAGTCTCCAATTTTGCAGAGAACACAGACAGCAGGAATTCACTTTTCTGCTTCAGGCCATCTTCTCACCCCTTTCTCCTCACACTCCATCATGTGCTGACCCCGTGCTGTCCCTGGCAGATGTCCCAGCTCTGACAGGCTCAGAACAAACTATCACAAGATTTGTATGTTATTAGCAAATGACTGAAAGCTTTGTATTAATTTCCTTGCAAATAAACAGGAGAATAATAATTCCTTTCCTTGTCCTTGGAGATCTCTGGGGAGGTTTGGAGATGGGTTTTTCTTTCCAGGGTAACTTCTCACTGGTGTTGGGCACTCACTGTGAACACAAATGCCACGCGCCCAGTATTTATTGAACTTCTTTGGCTGTGCCTTTGCTTTGTGTTTTTAGTAAACTTCCTCCAACTATTTTATTTTTAGTTAACTTCTGTTACACAGATCCCCTTCTACAAGGCTAAATGCTGATGGTGATGATGGATGTCACCACCCTGGAACGGCCCTCAGTTTACAGCCCTAATACCCTGATAAATTTGGGGTGTGAGCCTGGATTCTCCATGTTTCCCATGACTACAAGGCATTACCTCTGGTGTGGGGGTGGGAGCGTTGGTGTTTGGGCAGAGGCCGATGAGGCCTGGGCAGGGAAGGACCCTCAGTGACAGGATGGTGCTGACTCCATCAGGAACAGAGGAGCGAGGGAAGCTGGGGCTGGGGAACCTCTGTGCCCGTACAAACACACACAGGTTTTTGGGTGTCATTCCCTGCAGAGGGAGGGCTCGGCCCTATATCCACTGCATATATCCATGCATATCCAGAATAAACACCCCTAAATCCTGCAGTACCACTTCACTGTTCCCAGCCATCGCAGCAGTGCTGCAGATCCTTCCACTGAATGGTCCCAGGGTAGGTGGAGGATCCCTGTTGGGAGTTTTGGTAAGAACCACCTTGGCAAGAAGTGCTTTGTTCCTGGACAAATTGGGAATATGGCACATTTTCCACTGGCATTTTCTTTCTTGAGTCTTTCAGAAACTTAAATCCTAGGTTTACAATTGTTCAAACCCTCTGCCTGGACTGCCATGGACCCCCAAGGGCTGCTCCTGGGGGATGAGTACACCCGGGGCCCGCAGGGGTGCAGGAGCAGGTGCAGGAACAGCAGAAGGAATCCCCGTGTGTCTCAGGATGACGGACACCAGGCGGCTGCTGCTCCAACCCACGGCATCCCCGCACATCGGGGGTGTAGGATGGAATCCCCACCCGGTCTGAGCTCGGGGGAAGATGTGCCAGGGCTCCCTCAGCCATTCCCTGCAGGGATGAAACACCGAACTTTGGCCAGGATCAGTGAAAAGCTGCTTCCATAACACTTTTCAGGGGTATTCAGCAACAGCACGAGAAGCAATGGGCATAAAAACTAAATCCCAGGTTCCACCTCACCGCGAGGAAGAACTGCTTTCCACGGGGGTGGCAGAACCCTGGAACAGCTGCCCAGGAGGGCGTGGAGTCTCCCTGTCTGGAGACACCCCACACCCACCCGGATGGCCCCCGACGGACCGCACGGTGTCCAGAGGTCCCTTCCAACCCCAGCTGCTCGGTGAGGCTGTCTCAAGAGTATTCGGCCCCACCAGTGAGCGCCTGTCCTGCACTAAGCTGAACTGTGGTGTTTGCCCACAACAGGGGAACACACGAGTGAAAACTCAAACCACCCGTGGACTGAAGAGGTACCAATTGACAGATTCCTGTTTCCTTCTGTGGGAGAGTTTTGGCCTCAGTACCTCCTGCACTCGCCACCTCCCCCCAGTGCTCCCAGTAAAAGCCCTCCATGACCAAAGACACCAAAGGTTTATTTCCTTCTCATTCAGACCGAGTCCACCCTCTGGGTGAGGACATCTCCGAAAACCTGCGGAGGCACAGGCTGGGATTAAGCCGCTGCTCTGGGGTGAACTCCCCAATTAAGGAGGATCTCGGAGAAAGAACAGATGACAAAAGAGATTTCTAGATGGAAAGGAGACAACCAGATCATACAGAAAAGCTTATCAACTGTAATAAACTAAAGCAGTGCTCACTCAATGCTTATCACAGCATTTTACTGATTATCATTCGAAGAGAGCCTTCCAAGCAACTTCTCGGGTGATTTTTAGAAGTAAAAACCTTAATCTAGGCATCAATAATGTAAAACTGTTACATTCATTATTTCTCTGTTTTACTAAGCTCTCCTTCCCCAGCCCTTCTAGGAGAAATCTCGCCTGTTTGACCCTGAATCTACTCCAAGTACCATGGAAACATCTGAATAACAAGAACGCTCATCAAAATTTAAACTTCTTACAGCAGCGCCGAAGGCAATGAAATTTTTATTGAATTCCGGAGCCCTCATTTTCCACACAAAGCCGAGCTGGAGAAGAGGCCGCAGACAGCCCTGAGCACGACAGGGCCCAGAGCCTTTGGGGCCTTGTTTCCCATTGCCAGCTATTTCCAGGCAAACCCCTCAATCCCAGTTCCCACCACGGTGCCTCTCGTGTCTGTTTAGATCCCTCCTGCCCCTTCCAAACAAAACTCCCAACAGGGATCCTCCACCTTCCCTGGGACCATTCAGTGGAAGCATCCGCAGCACTGCTGCGATGGCTGGGAACAGTGAAGTGGTACTGCAGGATTTAGGGGTGTTTATTCTGGATATGCATGGATATATGCAGTGGATATAGGGCCGAGCCCTCCCTCTGCAGGGAATGACAGCCAAACACCTTGGTAAGAAGTGCTTTGTTCCTGGACAAATTGGGAATATGGCACATTTTCCACTGGCATTTTCTTGAGTCTTTCAGAAACTTAAATCCTAGGTTTACAATTATTCAAATCATTTTGATATTATTAAAAAATAATAATAATTTTTAAAAATTGTTGAATTTGTCAAAGATGACAGGGGGATGCCTGGAGAGCGAAGAGGGACTGGAGGCTGGCAAAGGCACCATGAAGAGCGAATGAGCGGCCCTGGATCTGACAGTGCCCTGGAATCCCAGGTGCCTTCCCCGGCTCCGCCTCTCTGGTGGGACTGGGGGGATGTTTATGGAGCAAATCCCATTTCTGAGAGGTCACTGTGGCCCATCAGCCCCTTCTCCAGGGCAGTCACAGCTCTGCAGGGAGAGATTATGAGATGCATACTCTGAAAAATCAATGCCAAAGTGTCACTAAACCGGGCACTAAACTGTCACACTGGGCACTAAAACAGCTGGATACATTTCCTCTTAATTTTTCTGTGTCCCAGACAATTTTTTAAATGGATTCAATGCCACTTCATTTCAGCAGAGTGCAAAGATACATTCATTAGTGGTTATGAATGATTCAGGTGCCATGGAGCTGAATACCAAAACAGGAATAAATATGGATTTGAACCGAGCATTATAAATAAATCATGGGACTATCCCCTGAATAAGGAAAAATATCAAATATTGAATACTTTCTCAATAAAGTAGCACTGTGAAGTTTGTGCAGTGCACAAGGCAGTGAGATCCTGGGGAGAAACAGCAGGAGAACGTGTATTTAGGAATTTCCTAGCTCCACCCCTTAAGAAGGGGAAAGAGGACGTGACAAATGAAAGACAGCAAGCCTTGACATGCCGTATCTTTGAATATTTCCCAGTGCAGTCCTCGCAGCGGGGGGGGTTCATTTGTGTGCTGCAGACTGAGGAGCTCCACAGGCCAGGACGGACACACATTTTAAGATCATTTCAAATATTAAGCTGTTTGTTCACTGAATACAGATTGCCTCAGATCACCTGGGGAAAAGACAAACTAGGGCTGGGAACAGTAAAAATAATTTATGGGATCAACTAAGCCCCTCTCATGTTCACCAATGGCTGCTGCAGGATCCAGGCACATCCTGGCACTAGGAAAAATACCTTTTTTCTGATCAAGCTCAGAAGAAAATATAGAAAGTTACTGCTTTTCCATGTTTTTGTCTTGTAATGACACAAATTCTGCAGGCTGGCTTTGCACATCAATTCCAATTCCCTTCCAGCTCAGTGAATGCATGCCCATCTTCACATCAAAGTCCCTTCTAATTTACAAATCCCAAAAATAACCTTAATTACAACCCACTTCAATAATAGCTTCCATGTAAGGAACAAGCAAACAAGACTCTGCAGCCTGAAAAGAAACTACTCAAAGGACTCAATAAGGGCCTAGAAAAACATGCCTGGCACAGTGGGGGAATAAGGGCAGACTGGCTCAGCCTTTCCCACGAAAGCTGGGAAAAGAAAAACCAAATAAATTTAACAGATTGGCACGAAAGAAAGAAAAAAGGTGCTGTTCTTCTCAGAGCCACGGGATGAGGGGGATACAAGATGTTTACACGGGGGGTGGGAGAGGAAAGTGGAATAACAGAAAAGAAATCTACGAGGGATTGATAAATAATGGAGAAACCGCTGAGGAAACCCCAGTCTGCCTGGAGACCGAGCCATCACTCGGGGGAAAGAACAACTGCTCCTGCCCTTCACGGCAATGCCCGCAGCCATCTGCCTCTGGGCACTGCCAGAACACGGCATCCTGCACATTCCCTGTCCCAGAGCCGCTGCGGGGCAGGAGCTGCCACGCCCTGCCTGGGTGCCACCATCCCACAGGAGCTCCTGGGGTGCTCCACCAAAACAGATTCTCATTTCCCTTCTACATTTTTTAATCTTTAAGTGGATTCTAATCACTGAAGTACAGAAAGATACAAAATAAACTTGAGGCAATCTTTGTAAACCGTGCCATTAATTGCACAAAAATCTTCTAATTCATCTTTCAGCTTTCCAGAATTACTGAAGGTGGAATCTGGGGCTGTTTCTTCCCACACTGCACAGGTAGAAATTTGCCTTTGTTGAAACCTGGCCCAGCACACGAGGCACTGCTGCCAGCGACAGCAGCAGGAATTCAGAATGGGAATTCAGGAAAGCACAGACCCCAGCAACGCTCGATTTTCTTAAACAAAATCCAATCATTTGGGTTCCTTAAGGCAAAGAAATTGAGCCAGGTATTATGGATCAGGTGCACGCCTCAAATCCAAGGAAGTTTTTAATATTTAAAGTTTGTGATATTCTAGAAAAGAATTTTTCTCTCCAGGAGAAACAGACTGCAGAGCATTCACACACTTAAACTGCAAATTAGTAACAGTTAATAGATGAGGAAGGGCTGAGAGTCTCCCGTACTCGGATTTCAAATTAGTAAATTACCAGTGACCCCTTTAACAGAGGCAAAGCACTGGAGCCTCCCTAGAAAAACGCTGGTCAATAACTCTGAAAGACTACCTTATAACAGTATTTTTGGCAAGGTGGTACAACAACAGATCCCTACAGGGGACAGATGCTCTCCCAAATGAAGTTTTACCCATCTGAGCTGTTCCAGGCAAACCAAAGAATCCTTTAGGTTGGAAACGACCTCCAGGATCATCGAGTCCCACCATTAACCCAGCACTGCCAGATCCATCACTAAACCACGGCCCCAAGCGCCACATCCAGAATTCAAATATTCCCTTTAACCCGTAACATTTTCCTGCACTTCCAAGAATTTCCTCTTTTCCTTGGAAAACAACAATCAACAATTATAATCCCATGTGAAACTGAAGAAGCCAAGTTCGAGTTTTCCAAGAGAAGCAGCTCAACATTTGAACACAATCCTTCACCCAAGTACTCCAAGCCCTGATTTAACATTGCTGTGGTTGATGTGATGGTGCAGAGCTCTGGCAACAGCACCAGCAGTCCATGGAAACCCTGTGAGGCTCCACAAAAGCTTTATTCCTTGTGCCCCTGTGCCTGCTCACACCCAGTGAGATTTTACACGAGTTAACTGTGGAAACCTTCGCCTCTCCTGCTCGCAGCCCTCCGCGTGCCTGCCCGGACCATTCCAGCTGCAGCCCGAAGCAGCAGCAGGGAGATCAGCAGCTCTGAAGTCACTCCTCTCACGGTTAATCACACTAATGATCGTTTAAGCAAATTAGCAGAGCAAGAAGCATGCACCGTGCAGATTAACTGTGTGACTGGGAGCAAAAGCACAGTCAGTGCCAAGGGCAGAGCCCACAGCTGCTCCAGCCCCAGAAACCCGAGCTTACGGAACTGAGCCTCCTTTCCAGCCCCACAAAGCCTCCAGTGGTTCTTCTCCCTTCCCACTCCATGCAAATTCCCAGAGAGCAAGGCAGAGTTTCAACTAATTATTAAAAGCACCATGATTTGAGCCTTATGCTTTTTTCTGCAGCCAAGAGAACATAACAGGATGGTGGTCACAAACTCTTATTTTTCTCTATTATCTTCCCACTGGAAGCACCTTCCTAAAATACAGTTTCTTCTCTGTGTGGCATCTCAGGATGTGCTACAGGAAACAGGCAAAAGATAAACACTATAAATCAGAGCTATGTTAGTGTTGACGTTGTCAGTAAACAAAGTTATTAATTATACACGTACTGGGAAAGCTGAAGAAAAATTATTTGCCCAAAGGGGAAAGGAATGGCAAAATTATATTTTAAAGATTCTCCCCAAAGCATGGCACATAGCTTACAGTAAATCATTAGAATTTAGTGAAATGTTTGTTCTGCAGGCCTGACTCAACTCTCAGAGCTGTGAGCTGCTATAAACTCACCTCAAAAGAGACCTTCAGTACAGAAAAGTGATCTATTTTAAGCTCTACTTCAGCCTCTTTGGTTCTTCCCTGTGCACAAAGCCTCCCTGAGCTTCCCAGCCAACACCAGCTCCATCCCCGTCACAGAGCCATGGGGTGGGGTGAGGAAGGGGCCAGTTCCAACCCCTCAGAGCCCCGTCCAGCCTGCCCTTGGACACTGCCAGGGACGGGGCAGCCACAGCTTCCCCGGGCACCTGTGCCAGGGCCTGCCCACCCTCACAGGGAAGCTTTTGAGCACGATTCCTCGCCCAGCCAGTGGCACATCCACCAAATCCATGACTCTGCAGAGACTGGGATCACCCAGGACAGGGTCTGATGCCTTGCACAAGCCCAGGCTGACGATTCCATGGCTCTTCCCTCACCTACCTCCTCATTTCCCTTGTGCCTTAGTGCAGTTTCCAGCAGGATCTGCTCCATGACCCTGCTGGCACAGCGGTGGCACTGACTCCCAGTAGTTCCCAGGGACTTTCATAAACGTCATTCCATCAGGATAAACAAAGAGCAATAATTTGAGGCTGGAGCTCCAAAACACTACAGAGCTCGTTGAGTTACAGAGCACGGAGCACAATTATTTTCAAAGGCTGCCAAAACTTTGGCATCTCCTTCAAGTCCCATTCCACTCTGCCACATTGCTCTGGAAAAAATGCATTGTCCTGCTAAGGGAACTGCTCCTTGTGCTCACAGATGCAGCTCTTGACAGACAAGCAGCACTTTTTGGGAAGGTTTTGCGGCTTGCATGACCACACCCACTGCAGGCAATACATGGAGAGAAATCCTGAGCAATCCTAATTCTGTGCAGTAACCTGTCAGTGATGGGGAGGTTCCAGGGGCCTTCCAAGAGTTGGAACTTAGACTGAGCACAAACCCCCTTTTAGTCAGTTTGTGTTCACAGAACCAAGTGCTTTACTGAAGCTAAAACCATCTGATGTGAGAGACACACAACCTGGGGAATGGCACTTCCAGAGCACAGGGTGCTTTGAGGCGCCACAGCACAGCAATTTATATCCTCACCTGCAAAGCGCTTTGGTTCATGTTACACTGAGACTGTATTTAAGCTCCTAGGGATGTGAAGAAGAGAGATCATAGATGCAACCTTTGAGTCAGCGCTTGAAAACAAACAAGACCAGCAGAACTGCCAGAATTCGGGACTGGTTAGAAGAATATTCAATATAAAAACAACGTTCTGCCCTTCATTAACCATTAGGCAGCCTGCTTTGAGCCTGGGTTCCTTCCGTGGGTATCTTGGATCCTGCTCTCCTTTCCCTCCAGGTCTGCCCCCAGCACCCCTCTGGAGAGGGCACCTGCAAGAGCACAAAACACCTTCATCAGGCAGCTCACACCTGCCTCCAAGGCTTCCCATCTCCTCCACAACACTGAGCTGTTTAACTTCCACTGGCATCATAACCAAACCCCGTTTACTCCAGGAACCCAAACCCCACCGTGGTTTTCCTTTAAATTATTCTCCTCACAAAGACAAACTAATTAACTGCAAGACTGCATAGGGAATCAGCCACCACAGATAAGAGCCCTCCTCCTTCCCACAAATTACTGGATTGTTTCATCTCCGCAACTTCGGGAGAAACTTCCCTGCCAAGGACTAGAGGTTGGATAATGAGACATCCAGTCATGGCAATAATCTGGCTCCCATTAGAGAAATCAATTATCTGGTGGATGAGAGTCAGCTTAACCATCATAAAAATTTAACTTGAAAGAAAGTCTATGTTCACTTTATGGTATGGGCTCTCTCTCAAGACTGATTGATGTGTGGTGCTCCTCAGCATTTCCACTTTAACATCACCCTCAGTTTTCATCACGAAATTTGGTGGTGTGAAAACAGCGCAAAACTTTCTGCTGAAATGGGAAAAAAAAATTAAATCCCATAAATTCAAAAATTAAACTTGGAGTTTGATTCAACCAATTAAAATGGAAGGACGACCCTGATGCACAGAGAAGAGTGCTCGCCATTTAGGGCACAACTCCTATAAAAAGAGCTCTCACTTTGAGGAAAAAGGCATTTTAATGAGCTGCTTAGTTCACACATTCACATTTCTTGGAAGTCTCTGGCATGTGCAACTCAAAAATTACTACTGAATCTTTCAGCTTTTAGTTTGCAATTGAAATTCTGTCATCTCCTTTTGATGGGGAATAAAACCAGTATTAAAACCCCTACAGCTTATCTCTAGAACATATATCTACTATATCCTTGAATCCTTACAAGCATCCAAGAGCACTCGGGACCATGAGCTGGGCTTACCTTTCCTACAGCACTGGATGAAACACACACTGCAAAAGCAGTAAATCCTGTGCTGGGCAAAGCTTGGTCCAAACGAAAAGCACATTTTTACTTTGGAGACCAAACAAAAAAACCACCCCTAAATACGAACCCTGGGCAAACCCTGCATTTTCTGTAACTGCCCGTCAGGCCAAAGGCACAGCCTCAGCTTATTGTTTTAAAAGCCATTTGGGGGGAAAAGGGTTTCTGTCCCTAAAGCAGCAGCTGGTTCAAACCCCTGTTAATATGATCCTCATTTATTAGAAACTCTGGCTGAAAGAGAAACCAGCTTTTACAATTCCCTCAGTTCAATATCAGTTTCGACACTGTAGATATTTAAGACACTGCTGCTTAATTTAGTAACATTTTCATTATCCCCAAGGATTACTCAAGAACATTTACAAGGGAAACCATTTGTGTGAATTGTATGGGTTACTGATCATTTGGTTTTGTCTTTCTTAATTGTATTTTTTATAAATATATATATATATATATATATATATCTCACAAAGAGGTTTTTTAAAATTCCATGTGTACCTAATCTTCCTGGCATGTGCAGTTCTGGATCTTACCTCCCAAATCCATATGCCATTCCACTATGGACTCCCATCCCAAAGGATCTCATCCCTGTCCATTTTGGGGTTGTTTTGCAACTGTTTTTTCAGCGCCACAAAAATCCGTTTGAAAACTCTGCAGCACCTCTGAAACACAAAGGCAACTTTTCCATATAAAATCAGACTGTCCAGGGAATTCCAGTTGCTTCATGTACAAGAATCTTGCGATTAAAGGTTGCCAGGTCTTTGGAAAAGAGACTTTGTAAGAGGAAAAGCCTCCCTCGCACAGCAGGATTATCTGGGGCCTGCACACCCCATGGTCCTGGGGATGGTCCATACAGAGGGGCTGCACGTCATCCCTGTCCTCGCCTCCAGGATCATCCCGGGATCATCCCGGCCTTCTCCTGGCCACAGGGATCCCTCTGACCACACGCACAGCACAAGGCACGCACAGCAGCTGCCCCGGCTCAGCCCCGACTCCGGAAAGGCTGGAAAACCCTCCCAGCCCCGAGCTGCCGAGTGTCCGCCCGCCTGGAACACGGCAGCAAGGCAGAGATCGTGGCCTGCCAGGGCCCCCCTGAGCTTCTCCTACAACACATTCCACTGTTCTCTGCCACCACCACGGAATGTTAAACATCTGCACAGCTACCAGGGAATCCTCCTTTACCTTCCAGCAAAGCTCACTGGTGACTTTGGGAAATACACCTAAAGAAAACAAATGTTGGTGCCCCCATCAAGAACCATGGCAAGCTCTCTTCCACGTGTCAAGGGCTGGACAAATGTTCCCCCTGGTCTTAGAAAAACATCAAGACAGACCAAAAAACCCACCAACTTACACCAGTCCAACTACAGAACAAGATTTAGACACCGAGCAGGAAAAGCAGAGGTTCTGCTGAGCCCACGTCCTGTGGAACAGAAATTAGATCTCAGTCTTGAACACAAGAGTGGGACTTTTGTGTGATGCAAAGATCATTTTCTTTTTGGGGAAGTTTACCTTTAGTACTAAAAATGACACCTCTCCTGAAGATGGGCTCTTCTGGTGTCCTGGTACAACCTGAACGAGTGACGTAGCCTTAAAATAACGCTCCCGCATCCTTCCTCTCCCATGGTTCTGAGTATCTGCTTATAACTTTTTCACCACCGACACTTGCCTTGAATGCAAATGTGAGAGGCAAAAATTCCCAGTTAGTTGAATCCACAAGTAAACTGTGAACTCCATTCACATTAAACTACACTTAGGAGCAGCAGTGAGGACTTTCAGAAAGCCTTTTCAGACAAACAGTGAAGCGCAGTGGTAGAGACCCAAATTCCAGGGAGCTCATTCAGCTCATCCACCTTCCCCCCACCAGACTCCCGGACTCACTGCCCCTGTTTGCATCACTACAGAAAAAAGGTCACGAATTACTCATTCCATTTTCGGGGTAAGAAACAGCGCCTATGAAGCCAAGGCATTGTTTGTACTTCCAAGAGCTTCCCCAAGTAGCACATTCTGAGACCCCCAAGAAGGACAATACTTTGTCCCCCACGTGAGCCTTCGACAGCTTCACGTTCATGCAGCATCTCCTGAATCTCTAATTGAGGGGCAGCCCATTATCAAGATACAGCACTGAGCTTAATTAGAGAGGGAAATCGATGAAGATCATCTAGAAGGTATGAGAAAGGTCTGAGCAATTTTCAGTGATGGTTCAAATTTCTTCCCTGGAATTGTTTCCAATAATAATGAAAGCTTAATGCAAAACAAGAGTTACCCAGACATATTACTCCGCTGCTGCAGGACTTAATGTGCTTTGCAAATGGCTACGATTTCTGGGCCAGGATGGCATCAGCTTTTACCAAAGCTGCTGTCCCACAGAACCCTGGAAAACAAGCCCAGGGTTCTTCACATTCAGGCTCTTCCTTCTGCAGCAGTCTTGGTTTTGTTTTAAAGGAAGTCCTGACCTGCCTCACACATGCTGGCACATTCTCATTGTCTTTTAATAACAGTCCATATGTTAGCAGGTGTATAATCACAGCTAGTTTTTGATTACCTGTCATGAGTAATCAAAGTAGTAGAGACCCCATCCCAGCAAGAGAAAAGGGAACAGGGAAATCGAGGTGAGGCACTCCTGGCAACCCCCCCGAACACAGAAATCGCTGTTCCCTGACACTGCAGGACCCACACTGCAGTACACCTATTTTCTGCTGGAATAAGGCTTTGCCATTGCTATAAGCCTTGTCAGCTCCGCTGAAAATATTTCCAGCACTTCCTTCTAAAGCACAAAGGGGACAATTCCATCAAAACACTTCTGTGTTTGGTTTTTTCCATACAATTTGCTCTGGCAGCACGAAGGAGGCTGTGATCAGCCGACTGCCACGTGCAATCTCTGACTCATCGCTACAGACACCCCAATAAGCTTCTCTTGTTTTCTTTTTAAATTCAGTTACATTAACACAGCAAGATATTTAATGTATAATACTTAAGATACAATATCAGACACTGAATGTTGTCCTAGACAACTCAGAAGATGACTTTCTGCTATCCCAAAAACTCACTGAAAGGGAATAACAAACAACAGCAAAGAGCAATTCTGACTCTTCTCCCACAAACACAGGGATTTCTTTATTTTAGAGACTTCAGACCTGCCATATCAATTTTACAGGAGAACGAAAATGGAATTTTTTTTTGTTTATTATTTTCTGCAATAAATATTTCAGCAGAAAGAGAAAGTCCCCCCAAGCTGCTGGTCCCCACCCCAGCACCAAGGCAGGCCACAGGAAGCCCCTGTGGTGACCTCACTCAGTCCCAGCCCCTGCACAAACCCCCAGGGCGCTGGGCACAGCCATAAATTTGAAATATTGCCCAGATGAAGACTGAACTTGTGACCTTCCCAGTATTTAACTGCCACTCTGGCTCTTCCAGGCTGAGCAGATTAGAGACAGTCACTACCTGTTTCCCCAGCTCTGCTATCATCACTTCCCACTCTTATCTGAGGGAAATGCTACAGATTCTTTCATGGCTGGGGAGAGCAAAACAAATTTTTCCAGTGCTCTCGACTCATTACAGGTGTTGTAAAATAAGCTGGTACCAGCACCCACAGCGAGGGGAGAGCACTGTCAGTCCAGCCAAGAGAGAGGTGACTTTCCAGGCACCAAACTGTTGCCTCCACCATGGGAAGTGTCCTGCCCTTGCTTGGCCTGGACTGTGGTGACACTGGCTTTGGCACCCAAGGAAAAGAGAGGAGGTCCCTTCCCCATATCCTGTGACATTTGGGGTGCACACACGTTTTATCCGTTCAGTGTTTGGCCCTACAGACTGCCTCCACTGTGGACAGGATTCAGCAACCCAGTCCCAGCTTTAGGGGCCGGGACTCTCTCAGCCACAGGAATGGGACATTCCCTGTTCTCTCCCACATTAAACCACTTCTCAGACACACCAGGCAAAGGTTCAGTGTGTGACCAGAGGGCCCATGAAATCCCCAATCTGCAGATATACAGAATCACTGAATCCTACAATGGTTTGGGCTGGAAGGGACCTTAAAGGTCATCACATTCACCCCCTGCCATGGGCAGGGACACCTTCCACTAGCCCAGGGTGCTCCAAGCCCTGTCCAGCCTGGCTTTGGACACTGCCAGGGAAGGGGCAGCCAAAACTTCCTTCCAAGTTAAGGAAATTTCTTGACTCTACCTCCCAGATACACAATGCAGGTAAAGAGACTGAGGACAGAAATCTGAGTAGAATTCTTCTGGACCCCTTAGTACCTTTCTAGTCAAGTTAAAGGTCATTTTCCTGATTCAGTCCTTCTGTGAGGTATGTAGGGAAATAAATCCCAATCATTTTTGAAACCCAGCATTAGGGCAATAGAAGGCTCCTCTATCACCTTTCATTTATGACACAGGGGTTCACCTATTTCCAGGTACGTGAAACTGGTGATATCCTTAAGTGTCATCAACAGGATCTGAGTAACTGCACTGAGTTTACCCCAACTGAAAACGGTGCCAGAAGTAACAGAAAACACCCCAGGACTCCCAGGATTGGTGGCTGTCCAGTCCCATATCAGCTGGAATAAGCTTTCCCCAGCCACCTCCCTCGTCCCTTACACAAACCCCCAGTAAAACCCAGGTATTTTCCTGCTGGCTGAGCACAGCCTTAGTGTGACACTCCTGAGGGCACCCTCCCCCCAGGGATGGTCAGGAATTTCATCCCCACTGCCATGGAAGGAGTATTACAGTGTCCAGCCCCACACCAGAGACACTCCCTTGCTTGCAGGGTTTTGTATCCTTGTCAGAGGACACAGAAAAGCTGGTCATGGAGCACAGCGACCTCTAAGAGCACTCCTTTGAGTCCAGGCACAAGCCAAACTTACGAGGGTAAAGCAGTTTGTTTCTGCCTGCAAATTTCAGTCAGCCCACACCTGGCACTGCCAGGAGAGCTCAGCCAAGAGGCAGCCACAGGACACCCCTCCAGTTTCCCTGCCCTAACGCTGCCCAGCGATGGCATCAACCCCCGGCACAGAATTCCATGTCTGAACTGCCGTGGGGAAGCGTTAACAGAAGGAAAGAGATTGGCTGCCTGGGCACAATCCCCAGCACAGAGTGACACCTCTTAGCAAAAACAGGGCTTCAAGGAGAGCTGCAGAAAAATACAGAAGGGAGTGAGTCCCCAAAAAATGGATTTCTTGTCTGAAACGTTGCCAGACTAATTCCCAAGGATGGCAGAAAGAACTTAAATTAAGCAAAATCATGCTGTTATTAGGTGGGGAGAGATGACAATTTCTCTGGTCTAGAAGAAAATGATCCAGGGATCAGGTAACAGTTATTCAAGCTATTCAACCCTGCACCAAATTACAGTAATGCAGAAATACAATTACTCCCTACAGTGACCTCTCAAGGAAAGTAGAATTAAGATTAGAACTAAGCAGTAAAATCAGAAATGCCACTATCCAAAACGCACTCTGTAAGATCTTTCATGTATTTTAATATTCGAGCATTAAAGGATTTTTTTTCCAGTACCAGGTGTGGAACAAAAATTCAGCATGGAAGGACTGGCAGAACACATTCCAAATCTTCACAACCAAATGAAGAAATCCTTTACACTGGTTCAGATAAGGGCAAAGGAATTGTCTCCAGTTCACTTTCATCCTCAGCTGACCTGGCTGGATGTCCTGCACTAAGGCTCCTCTCAGCTTTACCCACAACCTGCTTAATTACATCACATCATTAATGGTATTAATTGCTGCCACTGCCCATAAAAACCAGAACCAATTCTGTAAAATAGAGAGGCTGGAACTGAATTAAACGCAGCACACAGTGAACTGTCTGAAGCCATCATAAAGCGCTCTGAAGCCTCAAGCTTGGAGATATTTCCAAAGCCAGAGCACCAAATCGTTATTCTTTTGGCCAAGATACAAGGTAAGAAAAATGTGGGGTTTTCTGCATGACCAGATTGAGCCCGAGCACTTCCTTCTGGTCAGGAAACCCTTCCTTTTGTCTACAGAAAACCTTTCATTTATGGATGTTCAGTGAATAAATTTCTCCCCTCAGAACTACTTTTTAGACCTCCTTTGTAGCACCACACTCCACAGTAAACCAAGTCAGTTAAGCTCTTGCAAGGACCCTGCATATGCCATGAAACTCCAGAGAAAGAACTGGAAACCCACATTAGGGTCCAATCAATAAAAAAGACAGATTTCCTCACGGAATGTAAGAAAGATGAGGAAGCCAAACTTCTACCTGAATTTTTTCCCACTCCTTACCAAGTCTACTTTCCTTGCTTACCCAGCCTGCTTTATTTACTTTTTTATGTATAGTAAGATGCTTTTAAAACGGCATTATCAATATTTCAGTGCTTTTTCTAGTAAAAATAGCTTGCAAGAGTAAGCAAAACAGTTACACACACAACAAAGCAGCATATTACCAAATATCTCTGCTTTTATCTTCTCGCAAGCTCATTGAAAACAACAATATCTTTACGGGTTATGAAAAATGCATCAGAGATATCCTTCACAGAGACAACCAGGTTGCAGTACCACAGGTTGACTTTTGGATGGGATCAGCCACACTGTGGCCTTGGCCCTCCTTCAAGTACATGACATCAACCACATTTAATACTGTAGGAGCAGACAGAGCTGCTTTTAAGCATCCCCAGGTTGTATTGCAGGAGCACCTTGCTCATTTGGCTATTTAGGAAATTAATCCAAATTTAGCAGTTTGGATCATAAATCAGAGTAACAATATTTATAACGGAATTGGAAGGGGCTTGGTTTTTAACAGGGCACAGAACCGACCACAGAATAAACTTGGTATTTCATCATCTGGAGAAGTGTTCTCTGTGAAAATTAAAACCTCTGACCTACCTTGGACTGCCAGCTCTGCCTGGGCCTCCAGGGTGTCGTTGCCGCTCTCGGCGATGCAGGTGAAGGTCCCAGCGTCGGCCTCGGCCACGTCCCGGATCTCCAGGATCCCCCCAGCCAGCAGCTGGAACCGGCCAGACCTGTACAAACAGGGACAGGGTCATTCCGTGGACAGGGTCGTTCCATGGACACGGCCTCAGCCACATCCCGGATCTCCAGGACACCCCCAGCCAGCAGCTGGAAGTGGCCAGACCTGTGCACACACAGGGACAGGGTCATTCCATGGAAATGGTCATTCCATGGACACAGCCTCAGCCACGTCTCAGATCTCCAGGATACCCCTGGCCAGACCTGCACGCACAGGGACAGGGTCATTCCATGGATATCACCCCAGCACTGTGGGACACAGAGGAGTTTTAATTACACCATCACATCCCACACTTCAGCTCCACAATGGAAATTAAGTTCGACCCTATCAATTCCACAAGAGCAGCTCATCTTTTTGCACTTGCAGCTTCACTTGTTCTTAATTAAATGTGATCCAAGGTATTTAGTCAAGAGCAGCCAGAACTGAAGAAAAATGAAGTATTGTAATCACATAATTAAAAAAAAGGCATTTTGCAGATCCAGCTGGAATGACTTACTGCTTGGGAAGCTGAGGGAAGTGCAACAGGAGGGACTGTGCCGTTCCAACACAGGGACAGCAATGCACGTTATGCAATGTACAGCAGTTGGATTTCTGTGAAAAGGTAAGCCATCCCTGAGAGATGAAACATTTCAGAGTAAGATACGGGCTCAAAGAAATTCAAAATACAGATTCATCAGGTGACAAAGGGTCTGTACAGAGGGGTCTCCCCCTCTGACTTTTAAAGGGTGGGGAAGGGTTTCTAGCCCAGCCCTTAGGAACTACCTGCTTTTGCTGCTAAAGGTGGCGGATAAAGGTGGCACTTTCTGCTCAGTGCAGCACCCTCAGCCTCCAGCCACATCCTCCTCCCACTGCAGCCATCACTGCCCTTCACCTGATACAAATTTGTACACAACTTTTCCAAGGTCCTTCAACACTCCAAGCTTCCACATAAAATGCCAAATAAACTTTCAATAAAATGCCAAAAACCCCAAGCCAGGATAATAAGTTGTGCCTGGATGCTGACCCAGAGCCATTCTTACTTGCAGCTGGAAAAGGAAGAGTCTGGGAAAAAAGGAAGGGAACCTGGTGGCTTCCTGCCTGCCACTCTCAAGCCATGGTTTGTGGGCAGGAAGGCACTGAATTCTGTCAATATATGAACATTACAACAATTGCCTTTTTTGGTCCCTATTTGGACAAAAGTCAACCTCGGTGCTTCCTCCATTTGAAATTCCCTAGAATTACATCAGCAGGACCAATCCTGACCTGCTTGGAAAGGTAAATTGCTGGGACACAGACTTCTGCCTCATCTCACTATTATTTATCACATAAATACTGATTTATGATCCTACTATAACTGATCAAATTTCTGGTTAATACATTTAAAAGCAGAGCAAACAAAACCATGACTGGCATTAAGCATTAAAAGCATCCAAAGAGACGTCCCTATCCAGGTGCTCCATAAGGAAAGCCATCCTGATCCCATGAGTAACACCAGGACTGCAGAAAGGCTGGCTTGGAAGGAGCGCAGGGAATGTGAGTGAGAATACGAGTTTGGAAAATCATATTAAGAGCTTCCCAAATGCTGGGAAAAATGTCCCAGGCTTGCGTGGGAATGGCACATCAGACATGCTCTAAAACCAGGCCTAAAGAAAAACACCAGAGCAAGACAAGCCTGGACCTTGACACATCCATCCATGAAGTTTCTACCTTCTTTTGTTATGTAAAAGAGCTGCTTTGACTTTTTGTTCTTGCAGCAGGGACTGTGCCAGGGCTGGGATGAAAGCAGGGAGCTGGATGTGCCAGGGACAGCGGGACACGGAGCAGGGAGGGAGCTGTGCCCCAAGAACTGCGACTGTCACATCCTGAAGGAATGATCAAAGGCCGTCAGGATGTCCGTGGCATTTTGAGGACATTAATGCCTTTCCCAGGATATCCACTGTTACCCTCTGAAAGCAACACGTGCCTTAGGATGCTCCTTTTCCCAGCACCAGCCTCTGGAAAAGTTAGTGACAGCAGCTAAGATGTTACTAAAACGATTAAAAATTACTCCTCGTTGTCACTTTAGGCAACAGAAGTTTGTCCTAGGGGATCTCACAAGCTACTTGTAGCATGGGAATGTTTATGGGAATTCTGTTCAGCCATCTCAACATGTGCCATGTTTATATTCCCTTTGATTATTTTCCTCCAGAAAATCCAGAGCTGAGTTCAATTTCCCAATAGGTGATTCAGTGGAAGTTTAATGGAAGAAAACAATTAATCTGCCAGACTCCTTGGTGATCCTCTCTGTATGAATCGGCTCTGGAAAAATCCTGGGATTAAAGGAAAGCTGCTTTTGTAATAAAGCAAAACATCTTAATTTTGTAAGGACAACGAAGCATTTTCACAAAAGAGTGAAGCAATCAGATTTCAGACACTGGAGACAAAGAATCAACTTAATATAAAAGTGATAACATAATTTGAAGTGTCATTAAAAACAACAAAGATTGATCACTTAGATGCGAGGGAAGAGGAAAATCAAATTCCAGCTTTTTATATGCATTCCATACAGCCCTCACTTGCACCCCCTTAACACACAATTACTGAGCTACTCTGGATGCCTCACTCACAGGCTGTTTGTGTTTCATTATCACAAAATAGAGTGAGCCTTTATTAATTTACTGTAGTCAAACTGGCAGTTATACCCTGAGGTTTGGGCTTTTTTTCCCTCTTTTAAATTACCATTCCATAAACATCTTATAATCTATTTGCTGTCTCAGTAAAGTACAGCAGATAAAATTAGACAGTAAATTAGATTATTTTGTGGGATCTACTACCAGAAAAATCTCCATAATTACTCTGCTATGCTTAACCTTTCCCGAGCTGGGCAAGTGTAATTCACTCGGTACCAATCACTCCGAGCCCTGCGACCAGAAATGTGTAATAAAGGGAATATCCCACATTTGAGGGAAGCACTAAGGAAAACCCAGCATCAGGGATGCAGATGTGATCATACAATCACAGGCTTCACGTGAACATAGGCAGCAGAGCAGAAATGAACACGGCACAAGTGCCCTCAGCTGCCATCCCCTCACGGCAGGAAAGGTTACCTGCACAACCACGTTTCTGCAGGAGTTCTGCAATTACATGACATTTTGCTAAACTGAACGGCCCAAACCTGCTGCAGGCTTTGCTGGACTTTACAGACTTATTAAAATCTCATTGCTTAAGTCCTTTCAATGGTTTAATTTCAGATTAACCATCTCATCTACGGCAGTTTTTAAGAACCTGTGGCACCTGCGTTTGTTCTTTCTCCCACAGCAATGTCCCAATATAAATGAAAATACACCATACATGCTGTCAGAGCACATACTGATCCACACGCTGCAAAGCTTCCAGAGCAGATCATCATTTCCAACTCTGTGCCTGTGTCCCAAGCTCTGAAAATCCACCTTGGCAGCCACCTGGAACTTCCCTTTCCAAGTTAGGAATTGTCAAAAGCACCAAGTGACTCCTGCACTTGCTGAAGAACAGACCCTCACACAGCAGGATCCTCAGCCAGACTAGAGACTGAAATAAAAAATATTCACCAGGTAAGAAGGGCTCCAAGTTGGCTCAAGCCCGAAGCACTACTCGGCCTGAACACAACAGCTCCTTTCTAACCTTTGGCAGCAAGCAATGCTGACACTACGGGAGGTTTTACTTTAGGAAGTTTTCCATAAAGGGCACATGATTTATTCCAATAACTTCATACTTCAGTGCCTTCCCTGCTTCCTTCCATTTCCCTCAGCATTCTCCACATTCCTGGCAGAGATATTACTGACTCGGAGTCCATGGAGGCGATCCAGCTGGAAAAGCAGCAGGATATTCCCAGTGCTGAACCCACGGATGACGCCTGTCCACGTGCCAACGTTGAAGACCAACGAGGTGCCCACCCTCCACCACGGATCGTACACGAGGCTGGAGCCTGCCTTTGGCTTTTGGAGCTCTAAACTGGAGCTACAGCTCAACCTAGAGCAGGGTTTAGTCCTTTCCTTTCTGTACAGACAGTGGAGTTTTGGGAAACTATAAAATATGAAGATTACCAGCTGGACCAGTGAACCAATTCAAGGGAAAACTTCTTAGTCTTCAGTGGCATTCTTTATGGAGAACCAAGAAGCCAGCAGTCTCTCCATCAGATTTCTTTAAAAATCTTCAAGTTAATGAGTTCTGAAGGATTTCTTGGAGCTCTAACAGCCTTGTTCCACTGGAAACTTGGAGCACCGAGTTAACTTCCGATTCTCACCCAACACCCAAAGCTTCCTCCTCTCGCACTCCAATTAATTTGGAAAATATTTTATCACAGCAACTAATTTCACAATATATTGCATTACAGGCTGTCTGAACAACTGCCAAGGCTGCCATCACTCAAGTTTACTCATATTTACCCATTAACATAAATCTTATTGCAGTCTTCAACAAATAATCCATCAAATTTAATCGCCTTCCCTTTTCTCCAGATCTTATAACAAATATTTAATTCCAAAACCCCACCACTCCCTAGCCTTAAAATTAATTTGTATTCCTATAAATACAGGCTCCTATCCATATTCTCCTTAGGAATACAACTTGAAAGGCAAACATTCAATTCTGTATTAATTAATTACCACAGTTACCACAAAAGCAAAAGTAAGGGTTTGTGTAAAACCCTTTAACAAGGGGCAAAAATTAGGGCTAAACCTGCCCGTGCTGTCTGAGTTTTGTTTCCTAAGCCCAGACACACACAGAGAAATGTCTCAATGTATGTGGCTATACCTACACACATGTACGTTAATGTTTGGGGTGGGGTGTGCATAAACAAACCCAGGGTTTCAGAGCTCTTCCCAGGCAGAAGGGACATTAAAACCTGCCCAGATGAAAAGAATCAGTTTTCTCTTGGGATAAAGAAAAGCCATGCTAAGAAAGTCGTACTTTTATATCAAAAGAGGATTTTAATCCAAATTAAATGTGATTTAATTTGTAATTACATTAACAGACCATGCATAACAAGCTAAGGTAGCTATTCAGCAACAGTAACTGCAGGCTTTTCTCCAACAAAGAATCTTAATTTCTGGAGATTTTCCAGTTATTCTATTCACACCAATAACACAATAGCTGGAGGGTAAATGGAGTTTAAGAGGTTTCTGTTCTCTGCTCTTTGAATCTCTGCCCTGTTCAGCCACAGTCACGAGCAGCAGACTTGGGAGCTTTGGCACGGTTTGATCACTTGAAGGAACAATGAAAAGTTTACCCCCACAGAGGGGAAAAAGATCAAATTCCCACCTTTACCCACCTTAAAACTCAAGTCTGCAATGAGCACACGTTTCACTGCAAATAAAGAAGAGCTAAGTGCTGCAAGAAGAAGAAAGTCAACTGGAACCTGTTCTTGTAACAAAGGGCCATAGCACTAAAAACTAATGCTAAATATTCTGAAAAATCCGGTTAGACCTGGTTCAAATTGTGTACATTTGAAGATCAAGTGTATTTACTAAAGTTATGCCCCGGCCCTCCAGAATAATTTCTCACCCTGAATTTTGAGAAAAAGTAAATACCTGGGAAGCCCTAAGAAGTCATCATGGCAACCTCACGGAATGAGGGAAGCAAATTCCTAAGGGAATTAACAGCACTGTATTCAGGGGTGGGAAAATCTGGGCTTTCTGTCTCAAAAATCAAGAAAATAAAAGGAGAGCTTTAACCTCCCTGTGCCCTGAATGTGCCACAACCTAGAGAAGGATGGGGAGGCAAAACTTCCTAAAGATGTGATGTGACATCACTTTACAGACAAGAAAAACAAATTCAGATCTTACCAGGCACATTTATTCTGCCATTTCATCCCATTTGACTGTGCTGCTCTAATGAGTCTGTACCAGCCTTCGTAGGGGAGTGATTTCTTACATTTATAAAAAACCCTGAATTTAAATCATGTGCCTTCAGACTGCCACCAGCACCATCTCTCGGGGGCACGGGGCTCTTTGTCATTTCCCACAGCAGCCTCCCAACAAAGACAGTTCAAATTACCAGCCCCTGGATTCTTTTAATTTAAGAGTTGCCAAAAAAGAGATATATTATATCCCTGGTGCTGCAGAGACTTGTGTATCGCTCTGGCTGCTTTCTGTGTCAGCCACGCCACAATTTACCTCTCCTTGTTCCACGATTAACTTGGCTCCCCATTAATCTCACTGCTGACTTTGAGGGACATGGAAAACATTCAAATATCTGTTTGTAATCCTGCTTCTAGGAAGTATGTTCATTACGTGGCCAAAAATGGCCTTGATAAGATTTGTTCTGCTTTTTAAACATAGATTTTCCTACCACATTATTCTGACTGACTACACCAGCAATGACAATGTGTAAGTTTTCACTCGATGCATTTCTGAAAGCCCACCGACTTTGCCATCATGCCTACCATTTTAATGTTCTATTTTAATGAGAAAATGCGCCATTTCTCTTTAAACACTTATTCTTCAGTTCCTGTGGGACATTCTGACACAGAGTGGACATTTCCACTTCAGAAAGAATGACTGCAGGGCTTCACACTCAGAATACTCCAAGTCATCCTCCTTTTCCTGGAGTGTCCTTATTCACTTAATTGCTGCTTCTACCCCAGTGCCAATCTAAGAGTAATCTATTCTTAATAACCTCCCTGCTTCAGACAAGATTTCTTGGTTTCAAATGGCTGCAAAAAAATACCCCAAGAGTGTTCCAAAGTCTCCTGAACGACCTCCCTTGTCCCAACGCTGAGCCTCGGAGCCCTCCAGCATTTGGGATCAGCCTCTGGGTTTCAAGCCCAAAGGAAGGTGTGCACTAATCCCAAATCCTGACTCCAGCTGGATTCCTGCCATCAGACCAGGACAGGGCTGTCAGCCATTACTCACCCATCCGTGGGAAGCTCCTCCTCATTCCGTGTCCACCTGATGAGGGGAGGTGGGAACCCCGCAGCGACGCAGGGGAACACGGCGCTCTGCCCCGGCAGCCGGGTGAGGGATGAGGGCGGCTTCAGCAGCGCCAGGCTCTGCGGCTCCTCCGCTTCTGCAAGCAGCACATGGCACCAGATGCAACATCAGAAGATGGTCGTGTTGAAAACCACCAAAAACCCCCTGAACCAAACCCAACCGGCCAAAGAAAACCACAAATGAAACCTCAAAGTCCTTTCCTGCCCCTCTGCAGGATTCCATCCCCACCTCACCCACAGCCTCTCCCAGCCTCGCTACCATTTCCTCCAAACATGCAAACTGATTTCCCGCTTTTGGGATTCTCACTTTTCCGGCGCCCTGGGAAACTATTCCAGCTCAAAACTACAGCCCTGAAACTGGAACTTCCACCAGGTAGTAGAGGTTTAGGAAAAAAAAGGGCAGGTTCGAGTTAGTCCAGCCAGCCTTGGGCTTCATCAGAGAGCTGCCTGAGGAAGTGCTTCTACACGCTGGAAAATGAAATTATTGCAGGAGAGATTCATCCCAAGTAAAATACAACAACCAAGGAACATGCATGCTGAAGTAACACAGAACAAAAATGCCCCACCACGGCTTTCCATCCTTATGAAAACAGGGAATCCTCTGAAGCAGTTTTGCATTGAATTAGGCTGGGGAGGGCTTTGTTCCTTTTTTCTCCCCCTTAAGAAGAAGCACAAGCCAAGTGCACGTTTACTCAGTCTCTACCACTGCGTGTACCCTCTGACCGTGCCCTGCACTGTACCCAGAGGCAATGAGTTCCACAGAGCAGCTGCAGTTGGGGCTGAGCCACCCCTGCTCACCCTGCACTAATTCCCAGCACCCTGAGGGGTGTTTGGAGGAGGTGTTACGGCAGCAAAGCTCCACAACTGGACAAGCCCTCAAACTATTTCTGGCCACCTAAAATGGGGACAGAGTATTCTGTACCTACTCTACTCCTGCTCCCTCAATGAAGCACATTCTGTCTCTCATCACACACATATTTGGCTGCTCTCTCACTTGGGCCCGAGGTGATACGCGCAGGGAATTCTGGAACTTGTTGTTTTGGTGCTCTTCAGCTCAAACCACTAAAAATAATACCCAGTGTTCACAGCACTGAGCTCAGGGCACGCACGAGCCCCAAGGCACAACACGAGGAGGTGCCAGGACACTTGGGGGAAGCAGAACAGGTGGAAATCCCACGTGGGAGTTGGCACAGGCAGAGGCAGCCAAGCTCTGAGCAGTGCTGGATCAGCCAGCCCCATCCCTGCGGCTCTGCCCACGTTCCTGGCAGGAACTGCTCTGCCTGCCCTGCTGCGCACGGGGAGATAACGCAGTGACAGGGACCTGGAGCAGCACGTGGAGCCAGCCAGGCTGCAAAGCAGGGAACAACATCTCCAGGCAGCCACCCCTGCACGGAGAGGAGCTGGGATGATTCCCTGGAAACACAACCCCAACTGCTCCAAGCTCCCAGCAGGGAGTTCAGCTCACAGGTAAATGGAAACTGGATCCAAAAATTAAGTGACATTTTTCCCTTGCACTCCCATGTTTGAAGGCACCTGCTGTGAAGTGGCAGAGCTCAGAAATGCATCCTCCTGCTCAGTGGCAGCCCAGTATCAGACAAAGCAGAACATTTAAGCAGCAGAACCTTGTCTGTGGATGCAAATCCCTGGGATGCAGGAGTGTGCTGGGTGTGTTTCAAAGCCTGGGAAGCAGTGGTGGGTTCACTGTCAGCCACACATCAGATAACCATTTAAAAGGGGAATAAACTGAATAAAGAACAGATTAATTCAAATCCTTCTTTCAAACACATCTCAGGCCAAACAATCAATTATGGGGCCGCTCAAGACTAAGGGAGCTTTCCCTTCAACAGCTTAATCCCACTTTTTAAAAAAAGCCTGCTGGGAGGGATTTTACCAAACTTCTCTATCAATACTTTTGGATTCATGACCGAGCAAAGAAACAGCATCCTATGAATTCCCTAACACAGCTCTATTTCATCACCTTCTGCAAAGCATTACAAAAGCAAGGAAACTACAGCTGGAGCCAAAAGAATTCAAAAGATCAGTGTAATACAGAAGTTTATCAAGGAATCTTCCGTTTCCAAAAAAATCAGCAATATCCTCAGCATCTGAAGGGCTGTAGAAAGATGAAGGCAATCCAAACTACAGGAATTCAATCAAACATCTTTTCCAAATGAGCTTTTCTTCAAACCCTGTATCCTTAGTTGGAGAAGAGACAAGGCTTTGGAGAGGCTAAAGAACTGAACGGAACAAAGTCCTACTTTCCGCATGATTCATTTCCAACACCCCAATTTCAAAAGAGAGCTTCAGTTGCAAAAATTGGGGTAGTTTACAGAATAATTTAGTATTTTAAGTAGAGAAGGGCCGTAGTCACAAGAAACAGAACTGTTCCTTGAAAGGGACCCCTGAAGGTGCCCCCTCCTGCCTCAGCTGCCCACACCAGATCAGGCCAACCACGACATTGTCCAGCCTAACCCTGAGAGCTTCCCGAGATGGAAACTCAGCAACTCCCTCCAGCAGCTCTCCAAGAGTAACAACTGAATGAGAATTCCAACATGGAGACTAACCCAGAAGAGACAGCTCTGGGAACAATTAAGGAACCTTGTATGAAACACAGCCTGTATCTCCCTTTTGGGAAAGCACGACCCACACTCCTATCCTATTTTTGGTCACTTTTCAAGCCTTTGTGTTAGAACAGCTGGTGACACAACAGTGTCACTGGGAACAGAACACACTGAACGTGCCAACAGCTTACATCAGCACTGGACTTCTAACAAAAATACCTCGACATTTCAGCACAACAGGCAAAGCTGAACCTTCCAAAATAAAACCTCACCCCCCTCTGGGGGATGGAGACTTCCCAAAAGGTCCCATTGCTTAGACAATCAGAATTTCCTGAATATTGAGACAATTAAAAGCACCTCAGCTTAGGCATACCAAGAGCAAGGGACTAAGCACCAATTTCTTTGTGAAGCTTCCATAGGGTTTGAGACATGGGATTCAACCTGAGAAACTCAGAAATCCCCAAACTTTTATACTCCCAGAAACAGTCACTTCCCTCTTTGTATCGTGTCACAATGGAAGTGTATTACTGGAGGTTTTTTTAAAGAAGTCTTTCCCCAAAATGCCTTAAAAGTTGAACCATTAAATATAGGAAGGAAGCCTGTGAGTGTCTCCAGCCTGTCTCCAACCACCGTGAAGAGCTCAGGCCCTGGAGACAAAGACCCTGCACTGGAGACTTCCCCAAAGGTCCCAATGTTTAGACAGTCAGAACTTCCCGAATATGGGAAGAATTAAAAGCACCTCAGCTTAAGCTTCCCAAGAGCCAGGAGGTAAGCACCAATTTTTTTGGGAAATTTCCACAGGGCTTGAAACATGGGATTCAACCTGAAAAAAATGTAGACATCCCCAAACATTTACACTCAAAGAAACAGTCGGTTCCCCCTTTGTACCACATCACAACAGAAGTGTTTTACTGGTGGCTTTTAAAAATATTTTCCCCAAAATGCCTTAAAAGCTGAACCATTAAATACGGGAAGGCAGCCCGTGAGTGTCTCCAGCCTGTCTCCAGCCCTGAAGAGCTCCGACCCCGGAGCCCCAGAATCAGCTCAGCGCAGAGAGCAGCGGTGGGTACCTGGCAGGACTTTGAGCTCGGCCTCGTCGCTGTACTTGGGGGTGCCCCCGCCGTCGAGGGCGCAGCGATAGAGCCCCGCGTCCGCGTCCGAGGCGTTGGTGATGAGCAGGGCCCCGCTGGGCAGCTGCAGCACGCGCCGGTCCGGGGCCAGCGGCTGGCGGTCGCGCTCCCAGCGCAGCAGCGGTGCCAGCTCCGCCGCCACCTCGCAGCCCAGCAGCGCGCTGCCGCCTCTGGACACGGAGCTGGGCTCCGGCTGGCTCGTGAACCTGGGCAGACCTGCAAGAAAACCCAAACAACAACAAGTCTGAGACGTTCTGATGATGACACCAAAGCTTGGAAAGTCCAAGTCAAGATTTATGAATGTAGTTTTTAAAAATTAAGCTGCTCTTAGAAACCTTAACAGCTGACAGGACAAAGCTAAACGTGGGTGGTGTAAAGGCAAATAAACCCAATAATGACAGAATCCCAGACTGGTTTGGGTTGGAAGAGCCCTTAAAGCTCATCCAGTTCCACCCCCTGCACAGGCAGAGACACCTTCCACTGCCCCAGGTTGCTCCGAGCCCCATCCAACCTGGCCTGGAACACTTCCAGGGATGGGGCAGCCACAGCTCCTACAGTGCAGCCTACACAACACCTTCATTTACCACCTCCAGCTACAAGAGCCTCTGTACAGTGCCACAAGGTAAACACCGAGATAAATATTATTGAGAGAAATATTTGCATATGAACATTCTCAGTGCGGCCGAGACCTGAGTTTCTCCAGGGCTCACCACAGAGCTGAGCCAGCAGCACTGCACAACTCCTGTGTCACCTTTTCCATAGAAATGTTCTCCAGAAACACCCAGAGCCCACTTAATGGCTTCACAGTTGGGCTGGGCAGGCCACACCCTTGGGGGAGCTGTGGGAAGAGGCTGGGGACACAGATGGAGCTGGTTCCATGGAGCCACAGCTGAGGCAGCCAGTGAAACTGGGGGCACATCCATGAAGCACATCCAAGACAGGGAAAACCATGGGACAGCAGTGAGGAAAGTGTGTGAGGCACCGCCCTGGAGTGGGCAGGTCAGAGGAGGAGGAGGGAGAGGAGGAAGGGCAGCTTTGGGTGTTGCCCTGGGGAGACCCGGGTAGAGCATGAGGCTGAACAACTGGGAATGAAGGCAGGGAGTTGAGCCTGAAAAATGGGGAGAGGTCAGGGAGAGGTGCTTTAGTTTGGTTTTGTTTTCTTACCGCTCAAATTACTTTAGTTGTCAAGAAATTAAATTAATTTTCCCCAGGTCAAGGCTGTTCTGCCATTACAGTAACTGGGAGTGATCCCATCTTGACTCAGTAACTTTAACCTTATTTCCTCTCCATCCTGCTGAGGAGCAGAGTGAGGGCATAGCTGGATGGGCAGTCAGCCCCAGCCACCCCATCCCAAGTATTTTGCACAGGGAAATTATCAAATCCACCACAGTTCAACCCACTATTTTTACAAGTCTCACTTAATACCTATCACGGATGCACCGGGAATGTACCAGTAGAAGGACCAATCCTTCAGCACAGCCAGACTGAATCCTAACAGAGGAGATTGCTAACAGATAAATCACTTCTGTCCTGTCAAGTTCCTTCCATAACCCTGTACAGTTCGTCTCTAACTGTTACATATTTTCTCCTCTCTCAGAATCCTACCTGGGGACTCCTTCCGTAAATTCATTCCTCTGAGAAACTTTCTGTTTCTAGTTTCCCCTCCCAGTGTACTTCCAACCAACTTGCAGTCCTTTGATCTTGACCTTGTTTTGGTATTATTTTGCATCTTTGATATTTATCCATCAGTCCCTCCAAGGTATTCACAGGAACAAAAAAATCCAGTTTCTTTCTTTCAACTTTCCTTCTGCTTAATGAAGCTACAACCCTTAGTTTCTCTCCCTCATTCCCCTAACATCCTATCCACCTTTAAAGATGCAGAATGGCAGGAGAATTTGGGAAGGAAGGGACCCGGCCAGAGCAGAGTCAGCTGCAAGGTCACAGCTGGTTACTTAGGGATTTGTCCAGTCAGACCTCAAAAATCCCCAAGGGTGGAGACTGCACAACTCTCGGGCAACCTGTTCTACCTCATGGAGCAGAACTCCCTCCTTAAACCCAGTCAGAACCTCCTCTACTCCAGCTGATCCCCAACGCCTCCTGCTCTCCCCCCAAGCACCCCTGGCAGAACGACAAACCCAAGTGCCTAGAGTAACTTCAGATCACAAACATCCACGGAAATATTACACAACTGCTTCTCTGTCTATCGAAAAGACCTTCCCAAATGATGGAACCATCTCAGTGGCTCTGCACAATCAATCCTAGAACCCAAATAACCTTTTCCTCTCCTGAATCACCCACCCCTCTGTCCCAGCACAATCCCAAGGTATCTCTGCACCTGCCTCACTTTGCACACTGTGCTCAGAAGTTCCATCATTGGTCAGTCTGGAGCATTATTTAATTCTTCCTGTGAGGCCATGGAGGCCACAGCAAGCGTAACAAGGTCTCCTCGTTTGCCACACTCGCTAATTCAGTGGGTAAATAGGTTGTTCTTACAGCTGATGAGGCTGTTAACCCTGAGCCTCTGAACTCCAGTCTCTGAGGCATCTGTCCTTTCTGAAAATCTCCTTGACAGAACCCATTAAATGTTCATAATTACCTCTGATTCTTATCTCTCTCAATATCCTCATTTATTAAGAGCCCTACTTATTAAGCCAGTTCTTTCCGCAGCTGGGGAGGGAATCCTGGGTCTCCTTCAGCCAGGTGACCCCGTGACTTCTGTTTCCACCTCACCTGTTGCCATCGCTTTGCTCCCAGCAACTACCACTGGTACAGCCCCACACTGGCAACTTCAAGCACAAGTGAGAACGCTCCTGGAGGACTGAAGCCCTGCAATTTCTCACATGCAGCTCAAATATGCTTTAATTTAAATCCCTTACAAGTACTGTTCATTTCCTGGACAAGACAGACCTTGTGCCTTCTGTTGTGTGCAGGTGCTCCATTGAGGTTAAATAAGCTTTATTCGAGATGGTTTCATTACTCACTAGAAATGAAATTACAGTTCATTTTCCAAGTCACCTCAAATGCCACTAAAACCTGTATTTCGTCATAGTCCTGTGTGTTTTTAAAATATAGATTTTAACCTAGCCTGTAATTTTGTCCTAAAGAGCAATTTTCTCTTATTCTACAATTATTGGCAATTTGCACTGCTTAAAAGCCTCCATTGTGGAGGAGGACCCTTTGCTTTAGCCAACAAACAACCACAAACCAATCATGATGCATCATAAAAAGCCCTCCAAATCCAGGCTTTAATTACCATTAATTCGGAGACCTGTTTATAAATCCAGGAGCAGGTCCCAGAGTGCTGGCACACCTCCTGCAGCAGTGAGCCACTAGAAAATACCCTTTCATCTCCCAGCCCAGAACCCTTCCATTACAGAGCTGTTCTTTCTCTCTCCAAAATATCAATTATCAACTTCTAAGCCAGCATTTCCTGAACTTTCTATAATCATTTTTAAATGCATTACCATGTAAGCCAATTCAGTCTAGTTAAACTACAAACACTTTAAAAACCATTTTTAAAGTTAACTTTTTTAGAAGTTGATACTTTTTTCTTAGCGGTTTGTATTTCCCAAACACTTCAATCAGGAAGGCTGAGCAAGGACTTCTAATGATGAGTAGAATCCCAGGATGGTTTGGGTTGGAAGGGACCTTAAAGCCCCTCCAGTGCCACCCCTGCCATGGGCAGGGACACCTCCCACTCTCCCAGGGTGCTCCAAGCCCCATCCAGCCTGGCCTGGGGCACTTCCAGGGATGGAAGATACATTACCAATGAGGAAGCAGCCCCCACTCCTCACCCATGTGTGGCAGGGCAATCAGTCGAAGACATCAGCCCATCTTTTGGTAAATGAATGTCATGATAAATGACACTTTGGGCTTCTGACATTAAAGACAATTTTTTCATGTTTGTACACACATTAATCATTCTGTGGCAGCACACATACATTAGGTATCGATTTTAGGACACCAAAGGAAAATACTACTGACCTAGCAAGAATGCAGGTTAATAAACTCAATTTAGGAAGGATGATTTTCCATTTGGAATGTTCTCTAAACACAGCCAGGAGAACACATAAGCAACAGTGCACTCACATGCATATAACAAGGATTAGATGCATCCCAAACTCCTCATTTCTGCTAGGACAATGCAAATGGCAGAGAAGGGGAGGAAGTCAACTCTGTCCCTCTTTTCTCCTTCCCTTTTGTCTCTCCCTTCCCTTCATCCAAGCCCAGAGCAATGGTAGGAATGTGACTGAACAATCTATTAATGCAAATGTGATGCATTCAATCAGCATTCCCAGTCTCAGCGTTACTGAGATTTGTGGCCCATTGTCTCCATTTCTGAAAAAGATGTGCCTAGAAGAGCAATAATTCCCATGCTCCTGGAAAACACAGATGGTTAAAATTCTGGCTGTAGTCTCCTGTCCTCAATGGAGCCAGTATTTCATCTCCTGGAGCCTGCAGAATCAGGGAATTCACTGCCCTGAGCCAGATGCCAATCTAGCTCAGCAGCCTCCCTGTTGACTGCAGCCAGTGCCAATCACTTCCAAGGAGACTGAAAGGAAAAAAACCTTCATTATCAACCATTACTAACTGGCTCATCTGAGTGCAGTAACTCCAGAGTCACACCTGCCTCTGCTCTGCAGCCTGCCAGCACCGCTGCGAATGTTGTCCTATTGAAGGTGGCTGCCATTGCCATACACACGTTTAATCCCCACAGAGTCCCACCAACCTTTTGGGACCCATCTCACCAAATCAACACTGCAAAAGGAAAGTGAGCAAAGAGAATCATCTCCTCGTCTCTAGGGAAGAGAAGGCTGTGGAGGAATCCCCTTTTCCTGCTGTGGCAGGGCTGTACCTTTACAAGTGGTCACAAGCCTTTGTGAGTGTTCTCCTCACATGCCTCCCCTCTGTTGCCACTGCTCTGACTGGAATTTAAGATAACACTTTGTACAAGCACTAAACTGCTCTAAACACACACACACACACATCACATGTTTGTGCAATTAACATTTTCCCAAAGCTGCTTTCAGGCTTTCTTGTGACATCTCGATGTGCTCAGCAAATGTTTTCTGTTTTTTCCCCCGGAAAAAGTACAATTCCAATACGGAAAAAGTAAAGCACAGGAGCAGCTGGCAGGTTTTCCATCCTGCTCCCTCCTGGATACCATCTGTGAAAAGCCTTTGCTGCCCAGAGTTAACTTTTACTCAAGTTTCTCCTAACTTACACAACTCTAAACTAACTTCAGCAGCACCAGCTCCAAACATTCCACCCTACAGCTTCCACTCTCAATCTGAAATTCATCCAGCTGGTCTGTGAATGATCACACAAACTGCTCACAATTTTCAGGCACTTGAATTTTCCCTCATTCCTGTCTGCCTGATCAAATCTGAACTCGTGACAAATCCATAACTACGACTCCGTTCCCCAAAGAGCCTCTTGGGAAGCGTGGAGATTTCAGCATCATGAGGAGGTACTGGAGAATGGGAACACGATCCCCTATTGTCAGGACAGCTCCAACATCTGCTACCCTTCAGCGACGCAGCGGATCACAAAGATGCCGCCTATTTTGTTAGTGCATCAGCTCCTCGCCCCAACCCTGCTAAAAAATTAATAAGTCCAGCCATCTGCGGACACTTCATTAAATTATCACAGCTCCTTCTCTCCAACATTATTCAGCATCATTTGTTGGAGTGGCAGAGGTGTGAAACGGCTTAAAATACACTCCTGTTAATGAGACGTATTTCATGGTTCTCACTGGCAAATGGAGCAGACTCTGTAATTACAAACACTCCTGGAGAACACAAGTCCAGCACCACCTGAATTAGGATAAGGCCAGACGCTTCCAGTCCTTGCTACAAACACCAAGCAGCACATCATTCTCCCCCCTTGCTTTAGGCAAACCAGACAGGGGAGAATGCAACCAAAAATCCAGGCAGGAGACAGCTCCTCCGGAAAGGGGATTTTTACAAGGATTGTAACATGGAGAGAAGAAAACCTACTGAATGTCCTTGGCTGGCTAAACTGAAGCGGGAAGTATGTGGAACACAGAACACAAATCAGAAAGGTCAGAGCATAAGCAGAATCCTGACTTGGTTAAACACAGCCGTGACAGCACGAGCAGCATGGCACATGCTGATAAAAACAGTGTGCCCTGGCCCGAAGGGAGAGGATGTCACTGGACACATCAGTAATGCACACACACAGGTACTGCACAGACACAGTAACACACACAGAGACCTGGCGGCACCTCAGAGCTGTTCTGAACAAACAACTGAACTCCAGATCTCCCAAGGCCCCTTCCAAGCTCAATTATCTGATGACATGGGGAAGCTACACAAAAAACCATAATGAGAAATAGCAAAATATTGCACAAAATATTGTCCGACCTGGCCTTGGGCACTGCCAGGGAACCAGGGGCAGCCACAGCTTCTCTGGGCACCCTGTGCCAGGGCCTCCCCACCCTCACAGCCAGGAACAATTTCTCCCTTATATCTACTACACATTCAAAAATTTCAGAGGGTGTTTGGACAAGGAAAACACATCAGCATAATATGATGTTCTACCTGGCAAAACAAGCAAATCAAAATTCTAGTCAGGTGATACGAAGAAGAGATCGGTGAAATATTCCAGGAATGAAATGGGAACAACAAAAATGATTGAAGGAAGATCTTCAGAAGTACAGAGGTCACTGCTGACAACCACAACTACAAGAAAAGCAGTGGGGATGAGGTGGGCATGTCCATGGCACATGGTCAGGCTCAGGAAGTGCTGCAAGGAATGGCACAGAAATGCAGAAAAAATGGATCTGCTGATGGAGGAGGTGAAACAGTACCATGAAAATTGGAGACAGGACTGGCAGTTTGAGGGCCAAACAACACAAACTCTCCAGCAGCAGCAGCAGGAAAAGCTGCAGCAGCCACAATGAATCTGATCTCCACAGACACCAAGAAACAGCTAAATCAACATTCTAATGCCAGAAAAAACAAACTGAGGGCATGCAAACCATGGAGTCATTTATTTGCTACTGTTGAAGATCATTCTAATAGCAAGGCCAATGAAATCCCTGTGGGATTTCAAGAGAAGCCCTAAAGATAAGGCACGCAGATTGCCTCATCATTTAAGGAACTTCAGGTCTTCATCAAGAGACTGCCTAAAAATAAGAACCCTTCGGGCTCACAATTACTCTTTCTAAAACAAAATCGAGAGCCATAACAAAAGAAGAATAAGATCCGAGGGTTGTGGTGAAAGAAAAGAGCTTGACAGGTTAAATAATTTTAGTTCCAGGCGAGGCTATCAATTACGGAAGCTCATGTGAACAAGCTATTCAAAGAAGATTAATGCACAGAGAGGACTGTCAGGATAAATTTATCACGAAACTGGAAGAAAGGAAAGATCTGAAAAACTTTTGCAGGCAACTCCATAGACAGTGACAAAGACAGCTGGTACCTGACAAGAGGCATTTAGAGACAGGAAATAACCAACAATATCACTGCGAACTCCTCGGGATGGGTGAATAGCAAAGAAAGCCCGAAAAACCAGGGTGCTTGAAGGCTGACACAACAGCAGACAAACACAAAGCACAGAGAACTTCTACAGACACAAACATGCAGCTCAAAGAGATGCCTTGAGACAACACAGTGCGTGGCAGAATAAAGGCAAACACTAACAGCCATATCACTGCAAATTATCAACACAAAGCACAGCTCAGTGCCAGGGCCCAGGGCAGCACAGCTCAGGTGGCATCAGCACACCACTGACCCCTCCAGCAGCTGCTGCCCATGAACCTCGCAGTAATCAGCAATGGATTTTTAGAGGTCTCCCCATAACAGAGCCTTTCTTTGCCTAACTTTTACTCTGTTGAATTTGAGAGCAGAGTGACAGTGCATCTAAGCCAGGGCTGACTCCAGAGGCTGTTACAGAAGGAAGAGCAACACCTTTACACAAACATGTAAATTATCTAGAGACATTTCCTCATGTTCCCCCCTAAATAGGGGTTTCTAGAGGCAAATGAATAGGGCTTGGAGAGTTTTTAATAATTTTTAATATCTTTATTTCCAGTGTATTTATGTGAATAGTGAGACATACCCTGTGCTTTTAAGAACATTACCAAGAACTAGTCTCACTGAAATCAACCCTAGCAAATGTCATAACTTAATTTTTCCTTATTCAAAATAATTTTCCTCCATTTTGTTTCCTTTACAGGGTCATCAAACTTCATCTTGAATTTTTGTTATGGAAAAAAGAAAGCATTAATCAGAGACACCCTTGTGCCTTGATACTTCTCACCCTTGCAGCTTCTGTGTCACCTTTCGCTTGGGGCAATAGCACAGGTTCTGATCGTTTTCAAAAAGCAATATTCAGTCAATCAGAAACCTGAACAACGTCAGCACACGGAGCCTTCACTGTACACTAATAAAGCTGAAATCTCTTGCTGAGCGCACACTGGAGCAGGCAGGCAGTGAAGAACACAGGCTGCAGATGTAACCATCACTCCGCTGACAGCTCGGGATTCCGAGCAAGCTCCGCGCAAACTTGTCAAACAGAATTACACAGGGATTGCTGGTGCTGACATGCAGAGCAGAAAGAGGGAAAAATCTGATCTGAGTCAAAATAGTCACACATGAGAACCCAATCCAAACAAAGTTCAGCCAAGTTTGTTTAGGCGTGTTGATGCACTATCAGTATGGTATCACTTTGTCCTTATCTCACCATCCAGACCCCCCAGCCGAGCCTCAGCCCAAGGGATTTCAGAGATTTGGCCCCCAGCTCCCTTCCACAGAATTCCTGTTTTGCCACAGATTAACTCTGTCACCTGCCATATTTTCAAAGGCAAAGGTCAAGATAGAATGTGTGCTGCAAAGAGCTCCCATTTCCTATGATTTACAGTAAGTTTATATTCTTCTGGAGTACACAAACATAACTTTGCCCGTGAACTAAATGCACAAAGGATATTCCCCCTTGCCAGTTACAAGACTTGCATTGCACTGGGCTTGAATTTCACTCTAGAAAACACACAAGGTTTTTTCTGCGCAGTGCTCTTACATCATTACTAAAGCAGGAAGCTCAGGCACGAGTGCCACACATCTCCCTGTGCCCCCTCTGCTCCAGCTTCAGCAGAGCATTTGTCACCCTCCAGCGAGCACAAATAAGCTTTAACTGGCTCACTGACCCACAGAATTCGGGACAGGGATAGTATTAGTCACAATGAGTGGCTGGATTTGGTTTGATACAAGGTGTAATAAACTTGAAACACAAAAGCTTAAGAAAACCTACGTTTTTCAGTAGGAATGAGTTTTAAGCAAGCAAATTAAGAGTCTCTTCACCTGGGCTCCGACTTGGTCATTAGATGTCAATGAAGAGTTTCAAAACAAGCCGGTCACATTCCCTGCTGCGGGCTTTCCCCAAGGTTCCAGTGGTAATCCAGTGCAGGCAAGCCCTGCCCTTCTCTGCCCTGGACACGGCAAGAGACTCCGGTATTAAATCCCAATCTGAGACTAAAAATCCGTAATAGTTTTGAAACTGGACCTTTGCCTTCAGTCCAAGAACTGAAGACCAGTTCAAAGGCTCACATAGATTCCTTCCCTACTTTAACTGGACAAATGTGGACTGCAAGAATTGAGAATGACACAAGGTAGAGCATTTATTATCTTAAATGTCTAAACTCTCCCACTCTCAGTAACAGCTGACAGAACCTGTACAAACTGCAGTTGTGTTAAAACCTCCTTTCCCATTTACCTGTCATGAAGAAATGCATTTTGATCTAAGCCAATTTCTGAAAAACACAGATGCTTTTTTCATAGAAAAATGTATTTCTGCAAGGAAACCTTATCACCCATATCACTTACTGGCTAAGTGCTCTTAAGTACCCTCCTCTGAAGTATCTCTGCTCTGAGGTTTTTTCCAAATCCAAGGTACAGAATGTTCTTTATTCAGAAAGATCTGGTCAAGATTACTTTTTTCTCCTTGCTGTTAAAGGAAAATCCTAGGTAAAAACTTGCTGTTATTTCTAACCTAACCCCATCTCCGAGGAGCTGGGACAGTTTGTCCTGAGCTTTGCTCTCACCCTTCGGGATGGCACAGACACAGAGTCCAGTGAGAAATAAAACACTGCTCAGTTGTAATCTTGAAAGCTTGGCAAACTTAACAGAGGACAAGAGCAAACAGAACCAAACGACCTGGCTACTTCCATGCAGTTCCTTGTAGTTATGGCAAAAAGCAAAGATAAAATTTCAGCTCAAATTAACATTTGAAAAAACTCCGTATCTATTCACCATTATTTATACAGAAATAAGTGATTGATATTAAATAGCTAAGCACTCTAACACCCCAGAAGGAAACACAGCACACCTCTGCTGCTGGGCTTTGCAGAGCTCTACCTTGAACTGCGAGCCCACATCCCTCCAGCTCCTGCTCCCTCCCACAGGCTGTGCTCAGGCAACGGCCTGGATAATCATTTCCTGGCCACAACTTCACCCACTGCCTATCATCCAAAGTCTGTAATGGATACAGAATTCCTTATCTCTACCTGCCCTCCTCATTTGCAGCATCTTGGTGCATTATAAAAAGTAATACTTTAAATTTATCAGAGAGAAATTCTTCACTAGCCCATGGAGAAAGGCAAAGCGTGGAGATCCAGAGCTGGTGTCATGAGCTGCACCAGAAGCAGGATTGGGCCCTGGCATCTCCTGGCTCAGAACTCAATTAACCCCCGCAAGCCACAGGAACCACCACAGCCCATCCAGGCCTCCTGCAATTCCAGGAACAGCTCTCCCAGCCATCAGTTTGGAAGCCCCAAGCTGGACACATGCAAGATGCAAATCAATCTTGAAAAGGCAATGTGGTCAGCTAAAAACTGGAGCAATTTCCCAGGCGAAGTCCATTCCCTGTATCTGACGTCTGGAGGAACTCTCAGCAGCGAAACCCAACCGAGGGCGGGTCCCTGCTCCCCGCAGGGTCCATGTGACCCCTGGCACGGTCACACCGCCCTGGGGACACTGACTTCACACACAGAGCAGGCTACAGGGGCTTCAGACGCCCTTCCGAGAGCAATCGTTCTGTCTGTGACCCTGCCCCGAGCCCTGTGCCCCGGCACAGCAATCCGGAGGAGCCGGAGCCGCGGGCGAGCTGGATGAACCAGCGGGAGGAGGGGACTTACCCAGGCCAGGAGAGCAGAGAACACCGTGCTCAGGAGCACAAAGTGCTCGAGTATGCCTGGAATGAAACTCCAAATCCTTCCTCCGAGTATGGACACGATGGGCCTCGGCCCACTCCAGTGTCCCCAGCTCTAAGTCGAAAAGCAGGAGGTCTCCCAAGGTTTCAGCACAACACGTGAAGCTTCACCGTGGCATTTCCACAGCCACTTTTCAGGAACATTCTCCTCCTGGGCTATGCTGCCCCTGCAGTGTGTTCAATGGTTCCAAAGGAGATACTACACTTTCACTAAGTACATACCAAATTTTCCTGGTTCCTGAACCATTTTAGAGTTTGATGTTACATGGCAGGAGCACTTCTTAACAGAAGTGATTTGTCTGTACTTTTTCTAAAAGTAATTACAAAATGAAGGCTTGAAAATAAAATTTCTGTGAATATTTAAATGAGAACTAATAATTCAAGGAGATTATTTAGTTGAGGTGCGAAAAAACAAGTCAGAAGTTATCACCAAGTGCCTTTGAATTAATGAAACTCAGACACACCTGAAGTTTGTACCAAGGCAGTGCCACAGCTGCCTCATCACAGCCGAGCAAATGACACAGAGCTCAAAGCCAAGAATTATCAAATGCAAGGATAACTGGAAGAAGAGGAAGAAAAACAGCTGGATTCACTTGGGGAGAGAAGATGACAAGAGGTGAAACAAATAATTTAGTGAGCAGTCTTTAAATGGATATATAGAGCAAATAAATCTGCATGATCAAACTCAGTGCCCCTGTCACACTTCCCAACTTTTAGATCCTCGTGTATCTGTTCTCTCAATAAAAGCTTTAACCAAGCCACAGTAACCAGTGACTGGGGAAAGATCATCCTGGGAATATTTTCAGCTCATGTCATTAAACTTTTTATTAAAATACATACATATTTATTTTTCCAAGATGAATTACAGACACAGATCTCCAAAACTTTGTAAATCTATTTTTAATCCATGTTTTACAGCAGCTTTTTAAACCCTCTACCCTTCTTAAGATCTAACTGGCACTTAAGTATCAAAGACAGATTTGCATTTCAAAAGGCAATAAAAACATACTGTACCAAGGCACTGATTAAAGTGTTGTGGCTTTACACAAATTAGGCAGCTCCTTTAACTTTCCCTACTTCAAATCCATCATAACAATGGGCAAATCCTACATATTACATGGACTCTATGACCACCATACCTTCTCCTTCCACTGCCCTAAGGAATGGTGATGACAAACTCATCTTCATTTGCTTGAAGGAACCAAAGTGTGGAGGCTCACACTGAAAGGGAAAGAGATCCTCATATCCCCAAACTGCTGCTCATTAAAGAAAACTATCATTTATTGTTGTTTGCAGTTCCTAAAAATCAAGGATTTACTACTACAAGTCTGGTAGAAGAGCAAACACTTCACTACCAAGGTGTAGCAGCACACAACTTCAAGTTACAGACTAATTCAAGTGCTCTTCACAATGGAATATTTTATCATATCCTCTGACTTGTTTTTTAAATCTAAAGGCAGCAAAGATCAGTTTAAGAGGCTCACTTGCCACAGAACCTCTTGATCCTCACACCTCCAAAAACCCAAAGTCTTCTTGTGGATCACCACGTCCGGAAAAGGTCCTTTAGAGGCACGTTGCCAAGAGCGCAGAGAAGCTGCCATGATGCACTCCCTCACCACGGCAGGTTCAGAGCAGGGTCAGACACACAGACTGACACAAACCCAAGCCAGTCTGTCTCTAGAGTAATTCCTTCAATGCCTGACCCAGCCCTCTGTGCCCAGGCACTCGGAGCGCGTGGCTTGGGTTGAGTTTTCCACGCAGTGGTTCACTAAACCCCTGTCACCCTACAGCAACAAAAGAGCTTCAGATTCCAACACCTAAAAATTTTAGATCCCTCAACCTAGAATACATAGAAAGTCCTTTAAATAACTTGAGAAACTTATCCAAATTTGGCCACCTTCCTGCAGGACTCGGGTAGATTGCTCAGCATCATCCACCGGCCGTGCAGTTCCAAGACTGAAAATTCCAACCCTGTATCCATATGATGGAACACAATGTGTTTTTACTGGATTTTCCTTGCCCTGGCCTCCATGACTCACCAGAACCTGTCATTTTCAAGAGTTATTTAATGAGTAAGAAGCTGTTATAACATGCAACCCACACTTCATAGTGCTCCCTTCTAGAGATCAGGTGCATGGCAGCACCACACTCGCACACAGCAGAGAAACCCCACATACCACTGCTCAATTAAGAGGGGAATTAGCTCCCTCCCACTGGAATTTTGAGGCCAAGGGGAGCCCTTACTATGCCAACAATGCCCACACTCACCACAGCCCGAAAACTGCCAGTTAAAACAAAGAGGGTGGGAAGGAATATTAAAAACCACTGTTAAAACTGAGGGATTCAAATGAGGACAAGAAAAGCAATAGGCTAAACCAGAATTTAAATATTCCACCTCTTATTCCAAAGCCTTCAGCAACCAAAGTGCCCTTCCCCCTACAAGGGGATTAAACTCGGTGTGGTCTTGCCCAGCTCTTGGCACTTGACTGGGGTGGTAAATAGGTTTTCACACACCCACATCTGCCAAAGCCTCTGCAGCAGTGCAGCCAGAGGATGCTCTGGGACAGGTTTCCAAGGCACAGGATGGCAAAAGGCAACGCACAACATGTGTCACTAGCATTTCCTCTAGTTCTGGGCAATAAAAGTACCATTTTTATTGCATGGAATCAATCAATAACCTTAATACACAGCTGTCAGGCCAGTGTGTGCCAAACGGGCAACTGGTTGTGTGGGGAAGGTCCATATCATCTTGGGCTAGACTGTATTTGTTCTGTTTTCTAGTTAGGATTGTTTGGGAAAAAAACCTCACCAAAACTGCATTGTTGTTTTTTGTGGATTTTTTTAAAGTAGGCTCTTGGTTTTTTTTTTTTTTCCAAGTACTTGGGTTCTTTTTCAAGTACTAAAAGGCTCTTAAAAATTGCATCATTTTAGAAAATATAAATTGAAATAGTACCTTCTACTTAGATAGGGGAAAATGGAAGTGGAAATTCAGCAGACATTTTGGCTTACCTTCATTTTTAACCCCATTAACCCCACCTAATGATCATATAGAGCAGGCTGATAGCAGAGGCAGGAGGCTGAAGGCTCTCATGTGGAAAGCAGCAGAATTAATCCCGACAGCAGAGATGCAAGGAGGTGGTAATTGCTCCAGAGAAGTGTGGGAGAACTGCCTTTATTGTCCTCATTGCCAAGAAGCTCAGAAATCTATTCCTCATTAAGAGATTCTCAAAGTCACTCTTTTAAGATATAAAACCCCAATTTTTCTACTTCTGACATTGCTGATGTTTCACAACAGTGCTACAAGCCAAGTTAATGGGAACAACATCCGAATACAAACGATGGAAGCGGCAGCTCTGGGAGATGCAGGAGCACCAGTCAGGAAGAATTCATTACCCTGAGACATTTATTAAGCAAAGGAAAAAAAACTGTTTGAAAAAGGCTGGCAAACATCATTAGAGAAACAAAGGAAAATTGCTTCACAGGCTTTTTTCCTAGTTACAGTGCCTTAGTTTACCTTGTTTTTTTTCCTTTTGGTTGGTTTTTGAAGTCTCACCATTACTCAGTAATTACAAGTCTCTTCCCTACAAGACACAAACTGACAGTCCCAAGCCCTGAGAAACAAGCAAGTGACAGAACAGATCACTTTCCCCAGCCATAATCTTTATTTTTACCTGCAAACGTCACTCCCTCGCTGCTTTCTAACCCCCAAAATAAAGCTATCACCTATCAGGTCTAAAGGGTACTCGAAACACTAAAGCTGAAGTTATGACTTGGGCTTTTTAATGGAAAATTTTACGCATTTGGTTGGTTGTTACTTTTCAGGCTTCCTTGTTCACACCTGATACTCAAGAAGCAGAAAAATACAACTGCCCAGCGCTCCATTCTCTACCCATCTCTCAGTCCTGTAGGGAGTGTACACACTGCTCTTAGGAGCTTCCCAAATGTTTCAGACAGAGCCGGTAATTCTCCACATACAAGCACAGAAAATAATTTTAAAGTTATTTATACATAAAGAAAGAAAAATTCTGTTTTCTTCCCCCTTCTAAGATGTGATAAAACTCCATTGTGATTTCAGACACCTGACACTTCTCGTAATCCATTCATTGCAGCTTTTCCCGATCTCCAGCATTTCCTGAGAAATACCCACACATTAAGCTGTTTACAGGAACAGAACACATGCCAACTCCCAGCCAGTAAAATCAGAGACACAGTCCCAGCTTCCCTGACAGCTGATGGAACCAGCTCGTGTTCCTTGGGAAGCACCTTCCTGTTTTTCCAGGGGCAGAGTATTCCTTTCCATCCCCGTGTTCTCAGCCACACTCACAAACCAGAGCCTTACCTGCCACGGTGAGCTTTGCTGTCCTGCTCACGATGGTCCCCAGGCTGTCCACAGTTGCCACACACTGATAATATCCTTCATCAGGTTTATTATGCTTGGAATGCACCACACTGTTAATTAATAAAGATCCATCTGGCAGCAGCTGGCGGCGGTCGTCCGACACCAAGTTCAGGAAAGTGCCATCCTTCTTCCACTCGATCTTGGGAGGGGTCTCACAATGAGCCGAGCAGTTCATGATCACCGACGCCCCACGCACCGACAGCACGTCCAGGGGCTCCACCAGGAAGTAGAAAGGAGTGAAGGTTCTCACGAGCGATTCTGTAAAATATCACAGAATTTTGGGTTAGTTTTCCACAATTTCAGCGTGAAACACACCCTCCTTCAAGGCACCGTGACGAGCACAAGCGCTACCACTGCTCACATCCTCCCCCTGAACAGCTTAAACCAGCTGGAGCTGTAAGACAGTGTTTTCTGCTTTGACCATTCACATCATGGACCCTCAGATTCATTTTCATCCCTAAAATGTATTTCCCTGCTCTGCTCTGGGCCTCTGTGGGGTGGGTGCCCTCACAGCAGTGCTTAGGAACCATCAGGAACAATTCAGCCCTCAAGAGAAAGTCTCCCATTCTGAGTTTAACACATCTTGCAGGTGTCATACAGTGTTTTTTTACTTCCATTCTAGCCCAGGATAAACATGATTACTTTTCCATTTTAAGTATTCCCCAAAGAGTTCTGTAATTAACATCTACTTTGCATTAAGAAGTGAATTTTAATTACTGTCTTTCTGGTGTATTTGGTCAAGCAGAACAATTGTGTGTCAGTATCACTTTGACTTGTTTACTTAATCATCCGTAGAAAACAGAAGACAAATTCTTCCAGGGAAGAACAGTTTTCCAATCAGCATAACACTGGGTTCAGGGAAAAGGGGATCTCAGTTTTTAAAGCCCACCTTAGAAACAACACTCGTATAACAAACTCCTGCACTCATCTCAAAACCATTTTGTCTCTCACCATTGACCATTTCATCTCACGGTCAAGAAAAAAATGCTGAAATATTTTAAGGCCATCTTAAAGTCAAATATGCATTTAATAACAAGATTTGTTTAATTAAGCTATAGAATAATTCTGGGGTTTGAGGAAAAAGCACAACTCTGAAGGCGACCTTTACTTGCAAACAAAGGCTGTCCTGGAAGCATTGCAGCTTCTCCCATTGCTTGGTTGTTTGTGGGGTTTTTGAAATCGGATTTACCTTCTAAAATGACCTTAATTAACAAATTGATGTGATTCCCTCTATCACTGAACTACACAGAGTCCCCGGTTTCCAAAGAGCCTCCAGCTTCCCCCCAGAGGGACTCCAGCCTTCCTGCACAGAGCCCATTGTCTCTGCTACTCACAATTCACGGCAACTTGGAGATAACGAAGGAGTGGTGTGAAAGAAACAACAGATAAATGAGGCTTTTGCAGCTGATAGCATTCAAACCTTTTTTTACCTTCAAGAATTCAAAGAGGAAATAAAGGAAAACGTTCTAGAAAGATTGAAGTTCCCCTAGTGACAGTGTCAGGCTGAAGACCTGTTAGATTGGGATCCAAATCCTTGGGATTGTCTCTCTTGAGGATAATAGAGACACCCCCAAAAGAAACCACCCAAACCAAATATACAGAACAAAAAATCAATAAAACTTTAAACATTTCTAGGAGCTGCTGATGTTACTCTGGTTTGTACAAGGGCACCTACGTGTGGATGTTCTCCATTCTCAGTGCCTCTGAGATCCCGAGTGTCAGCTCTCGTGCAGCAAAAGGCAGAGCAGAAACAAGAGCCAGGGGCAGCAGGAAAATCTTTGACCTGTTTGCCACTATAATCTCTTCCAGTGCCACAGAAGCCTAAAGTTCTTTTTAAAATTAAAGATTGAGCTGCACAGTCCCTGGGTTTTCCAAGGGAAGCATTCTCCCCAAGCTATCCCCTTTCCACCTCAATTACAAGCTTTTCTAAGTTTTTCCAATATAGATCAAGAAATAGATGTATGAGAACAAAATACACTGGTTTGAGTTTTGCTTCACTCTGGCTTTTCAAATAAAACCCAGAAAACCTTTAAAAGAGGAATGGCAGCTTTTTGTTTGCCCTGCCTGTCTCCAGTGCAGATTGGAGCAGAACAAATCCAGTGATAGAGTAAGATCGTTCTTGCCCTGAAAGCAACAAGGTGTCCAAGGAAACAGAGCAGAGCAGAGGATGTCAAGAGAGGTCACACCAAGAGCAGCTCAACAGGGATTGCAAGCCTTGAGGAAGAATGGGAAGCAGATTCTCAGCCAGGCTGCAGAGGTACCAAACTCCTGCCAAGAGCCCTGGGAAGACACAGCATAAGCTGTTTTGTCCCAGGGGTATCACTGTGCTCCTGCACGGAATGCAGTGGGGAAAAAAAGTGAAGGGTTGGTGAGCAACTCTACTCCAGCTTGAAGGAAGTTAAACCAGAATGGAGACTGTTCTTTCAGAGGATCTGCAGCTGGGGTTTGGGGCACTCTGGAGAACCACACTGCAGCCAGATGAGCTCATGCCACCTTCAAGCCAATTCACAAAAGTGTTTGTACACGCTGGACCTTAATAAACTTCTATTTCTACCAACGAGCCATCTCTCCTGCTCCATCAACCTGTTGATCACTGAGCTCGATGATAGCATCTTATTTTGGGCAGAGTGGGTGTATCTGGTGCAGGGAGTCCTTCCCCTTTCCACACGCTTACGCACACAGGTGTGCACACACCACTGCCCCCCTTTGTGCTAATACTGGCCCAAGGAGCTTATGCTGAAGCCAGACAAGTCTGTCTCCCTGCTCGGAAACAGGAACAGGTAAATCTCACTCATTCCCACCAGGCTGGAGTTTATTTCTCCCCAGATCTGCTCTGGAGATGAGTGGCAAGGAGCCAGATGTGCCAACACACAACGGAGTGCCCTGGCACAGACAAGATCTGTGTGAGCTGCAGACACGGAGTCATTTCTCATGTCCTGGAAGCTCCACAACTCCTTTCCTCAGCCCTGCCAGCATACCAGCAGTCGGGTTTAGCGCTCCTGTGCCCATCCCAGCACACCGGCAGTCGGGTTTAGCGCTCCTGTGCCCATCCCAGCACACCGGCAGTCGGGTTTAGCTCAGCAGTGTGGCACTGCTGACTGCATTACTACCATAATCCCCAGATTCTGTTCTTGGAAGCTGCTGTAAGGCTTGTTACTTTGAATTTAATGTTACTTTGAATTTAATGTTATTCCTGCCTAACTGTATTAACTGGCACTTGGCTCTTCCAAATTTTTCCACCTTCCAGGGAAAAGTTTACCAAATTTGAACTCTAACCTTGTCCTCACTCTTCCCTAAGTGGTGTGAAAATGTAACAAATACAGTTTACTCCATCAACCTGGAGCCAGTTTTCACTCTGGGAGTGAAAGACAGCAAATACAAGTTTACCTAAAACACACGAGTGCAAAATCCCCACAAAACAGCCTCCAACATCAACATCAGGACCTGGAGCTGCTGGAGAAAGCCCAGAGGAGGCCCCAGAGCTGCTCCAGGGCTGGAGCCCCTCTGCTCTGGAGCCAGGCTGGGAGAGCTGGGGGTGCTCACCTGGAGAGGAGAAGGCTCCAGGGAGAGCTCAGAGCCCCTTCCAGGGCCTAAAGGGGCTCCAGGAGAGCTGGAGAGGGACTGGGGACAAGGGATGGAGGGACAGGGCACAGGGAATAGCTTGAGGGTAGAGGGTAGGGTTAGATGGTATACTGGGAAGGAATTCCTCCCTGTGAGGGTGGGGAGGCCCTGGCACAGGGTGCCCAGAGCAGCTGTGGCTGCCCCTGGATCCCTGGCAGTGTCCAAGGCCAGGTTGGAACTTGGGGCTTGGAGCAGCCTGGGACAGTGGAAGGTGTCTCTGCCCATGGCAGGGGGTGGCACTGGATGGGCTTTAAGGGCCCTCCCAACCCACACCATTCCAGGATTCCGTGATTCTAAATCAGGGAAATCAAAGCTTGTTCACCTCATCCAATTTGTCCAGGAACTGATGCCCGGTTGAGTACTTTTATACATTCCTACCCCCTACTATTGAAAATACTCCAGGGTGTCCTAGTCCTCCTTGTAGCTCTTCTCAAATTCTCACAATTAAGTTCTGACACTGTTTCAGCCAAGACAAAACCCATCACTGTCAGTGATCTGACAGCATTTAACCATGAAGTGCTTCCAGCCTATCCTGCACCCTTTCCTGTGCAGAGCTGCATCTTTATAAGGTCTCAGGTGAGCAACGTGTAGAACAGTAAATGCCAAGCAGCTGCACAAGTGGGAAGAAGCTTCCCTTTGTTATCCAGTTAATTTCTGGAAGACATAAGCACTCCAATATCAACCTTAAATCACTGAAATGCATCCTTTAACAACCGCCTGCCACGAGCTCGTCAGAAATTACAGCACTTAGGAAAATAACTCCAGACAAAACCACTCTGATCTCAGTCCTACTGACTCCACATAAATCACCTCAAACTGGTGCACGGCAACGTGTCTTGAGATTTTACCAGCAGTGCCACAGACCTACCTTGGATTCAGTGCTGCCACCAGAACTGTTCAGTCGTGATGTTCTCCTGAGGACGAGCATCAGCTGCAGCCCAAGCACAGGACTCCAACATTTCATTTCGGGAAGAAACCACATCCCATTTTACAAGGGCCAAATGCAACAACCATCCAGAAGGAAAATGTGAAGCACAGGTATCACCTCAGAACTCCTTTTGCCAAACAGGATGATAAATTAAAGCAGCCAAACGCACATTTCATCACAATTAGCTGACTTGAGATTAGCAGTCAGGCTTTGGTTTGGAAGGAGTCAAACCAGGCTTTGATGAAGAAAGACCAGTCACTGTTCCGAGCTGAGGAATGACGTGGCACCGGGGGTGATACCTGCCCCCCTGACTCCAAGGCATTTTAGGAGTATGGATATGACACCCTTCAGGCTTGACACGTAAAACAGAAGCATCTGAAATCCTGATCAGACTGGCAGGAACTGTTACACAGCCCCTTCTCACGCACTGCGAGTCAATGATAAAAGCTCCAAGCTCTCTGGCTGCAGGATTGCACTTTTAAAAGGCTTTTCTCCAGAATTTAATTAACGTTCCCAATGGCCTCTGTAATCCTAAAGACAGTGTCATGCCCTTCCTAACCCACATCATTACGAAAAGCTGCCTCCAGAATCAGCCAGATGCAGCTTAAGTGAAGATGTTCCCCACACCATTCCCTGCAGGCTGCCAGCAGGAGCTCACAGAGAACTTGTTCTGTGGTTTTTTCTCATATTCATGGCTAAGGAACACGTTATCTATGTGGGCAAATTGCTGCATGTGGTAATCTCTAAATAAATGTAAATATTACCATCTTGGTAATTTATTTCCCTTGACAACATCAGAAGCATTCTGCATTCCCCAATAAGCAAAATTTATCTATGATAGTACAATGTAGCAATGCTTAGACAAAGATGTATTTTCTGCTTAATATTACATTTTTCTCTTCTAGGCAATAGCAATTATAGACCACCTGACCAAATTAAACTATGACAGCAATATACACCAGCCAAACATCTTTAGATTTTACTTTCATAAAGCACTTCCAAAGCCCAGCCATGCACACAGTGCTTGGCAAGTTCACCACACTCAAAAACCAAGGTCACATTTCTAAACTGCGTTCTCTGAACGCCACTTCAGCTCCTGCTGCACAAAGACTCTGCAATCCACAAATTATACCAGACAAAAATTAAATCGCACTTAAGCATCAAGAAGAAAAGGAGGGAGTGTAAGAGCTACCCCTGACTGCAGAGTACAGTATAAATCCTGCTGGTACTTCCATAACTCCAGCGGTGGGCTGACAGTGGAACCTGGCAGAGCAAGTGACGGAACATTATAAGGTAAGTAATGCCTAGTATAAATCCAGACTTTCCCAGACTTAGTAGATTCCTTTCTCCTCCACTCAAGCCGATTTCCTCCTCTGATGATTTAAAACACTGTAACAAAGATATCCATCACAAGGAGTAACTCCTCTTCACCCTACATCCTTGGGAATTGCAGGCTAGGAATGGTGCTTGAGGAATGCTGTGGTGTCTCAGATTCCCCCCACCCACAAGGGAAGGGCTGTTCTGAAATCTGCAAGGGAGAGAGATCCTTTCAGGATGGAGGAGGACACATGGAAGAAATTCCACCCTGTGGGGTTGCTGAGGGCCTGGCACAAGTTCCCAGAGAAGATGTGGCTGCCCCTGGACCTCTGGCAGTATCCAAGGCCAGGTTGGATGGGGCTTGGAGCACCCTGGGACAGTGGAAGATACCCCTGCCCATGGCAGGGGTGGGACTGGATAATCCTTCAAGTCCTCTCCAACCCAAACCATTCCCAGATTCCATGATGTTACTGAGCTGAGAAGGTTTTTGACATCATGTACCAACAAGAACACAAAAATCAAGACAGTCTCCACAATTACAACATTATTGTAACACAGAGATAATTTGTTTCAGGACATGGCCTTAGGAGCATCCAGACAGCACGGTCAATAAACAAAGAACCAGTCAAGCAAAGTAAACCATATTTTGCAACAATGCCTTTAGAGCTCTGTTTATATTCCCAGTTACCGTTCTTTTGTTAAATAACAAATTGTTGTTGGTTTGATCTTAACTGACCTTCTTGATGGACCTCAAGCACAAAATTATATTTTAAAAAATTAGCCCATTAAAAAAGTGTGCAGGAATAGAATGAAGAAGTCTCCAAATGGTGTGGTGTGCCTGCAGTAAATCACTGCGAGAAAGCATCCCTGCATCTACTCCAACCACTCCCTCTGTAAGTGATACCATCGCCTCATATATTATTAAATAATGGCAAGAAAAACATGATAACGATCAGCAGCCAAATCCAAACACAGATTGTAATCTCCAAGATCAGATATCTGTGGAGATGCACTTATCTGCTGTTCAGTTCCACGGCCTTTCAAACACCTCGAGAGAGTCGGACATTTTTACCTGGATTTGGAACACGTGGAAGTGATTTCATTATTTACAGTTAACTGTCCCAGGTGCTGTGCCATGGCTCCTTCAGCAGCTGTTCCCAAGCACTGTCATGCCAGGTCACAAGCCCTCTGTCCCTTTACTGTGGGGCTGCAGCTCCGTTCAGCTTGGAAAACTGCAGGAGAAAAGATGGCACCAACTCCTCCTCCCCTAAAGCAGGACTCACTGGAACCACTTCTCGTGGTACCCTTGTGCAACTTGTCCCAAAAAAATCCCCACCAAGGAGGTGCTCCTCATGTCCAGTCCATATTCCCACTCTTAAACTGTTTCCTACTCACAAGGATTTATTCATCTGCCTTAAATCCACACCCAAAAAAAGGAAAATAAAAAGCTGCCTGCCAGCCGTGCTTCAAAAACAACTTCTGGTGCACTTTTTGTTCCTCCTGGTGTGCCAGGAAAAGAAATCCTTTATAAGCACCAAGCCCAAAAATGTGGATTTCTTTCAGGTTGTTTAAAAATATCCTTGGGTTTTACAGAATTCGCGAGCAGAAGCTGAGCCCCACAAACCTCTCACCTTGTGCAAGGAACACTCTTTCAAGGCCATTTTGCTTTTATAAATCAAGGGAAACACAAGTTGGACCATCTAACACCATATATTTGAATTAAGCCAATGAGAGAACCTCTCTGAAGGTCCTAACTGCAAAATTCCTTCCCGCAACCATTTCAGAAAGAGAGCTTAAAGGATTTTATCCACCTTTTCCCTTTTTTTGTGGACTTATTAAGCCATCTCTCTCATTTCAAACAACTATCAGTTTTTAATATCAGCAGCGCTTCCTTCACAAAGCACCTCAGCCCAGGGGACCAGCGTTCCATTATTTATTTAATTTTTAATTCTGCCAGGGACTATTTTCATTATTTTCTCCACCTGGGCTGAGAAACATCCCTCCAGCATTTCTCCACAAGTTTACTAGAGGGCACTGTAAAGACACCTACAAAAGGAAGAAAATGCATTTCTGTTCCTCCGGTGAACAAAAGCACTTTGACTTTTCCCCAGAAATAGCTCCCAGATGTTGGCTCCTGACAACACTACAGTTGTTACAGCAGGTGAAGAGAAATTTCCATTTTTTTCCTGGAGTAATGGATATCCTCTCCCAGAGTTCCAGTCTTCTGAGCACTCAGGCACCTAATTTACCTCTTCAGAGATGTGAAAGAGAGTGGCTTTCCACGGGTTAAGGGCAAACAGAAAACCCACTTGTAAGGCTCAAAATACACATTGCACACAATGCAAGGAGGTTGCTCATCCTGCCCTACTGCCCCTGCCTGGGCTCCACTCAAACCACCCTGCTCAGACCCGAGGAACTGGTTCCCCAAACCCTCCCAGGGCCAGACTAGACCTTGAGCTCCCTTATGGAGATGGCCTGCTGGTTTGCAACCAAGCCCAGATAATCAGGGAGCAGATTCCTTGCTTCAGACAGGGTGGGTTTTTTTGCCAGACTGGTATTTCAAAAATGGCTTAGAATATAAATACAGAAAAAGATCCCTGCACATCACAAGAGATTTATTTGCTGAAACAAATTACTTAAATATTTCCCAAGTGTAAACACACTGCAGCATCCAAGAACTGTGCATCAAGGGGAAAGCAGTTTTACCACTTCTCAGATGCCAACGAGGTTATGGGGAACCCAATAGAACTGATTCAGTTTAAGATGCTCTTTGAGTGAGGCAAGCTTTGCACTCAGTGAATGATCTCCCTCCCCCAGGCCACCTCTTCAATCCAGGGCTCCAATGGAGATGCCAAGGGATGCTCAAGGGCAGGGGGAATGCTGTTATCAAGTCAGGGGGGCTCCAATCGCAGCAATGGTCAGAAAAGCCACACAGGAAGAAATATTGGGAGGAAAAGAAAAAAAACTTGGTTTCTATAGGAAGCCCAAAATGAAAAAAAGGATGAACATGAAAAAAAAGATGCAAAGAAGAATCAAATGGCAAGTTGCTGAACATTATTTCCAGTGTCTTTCTAAACACAGACACCTTTGTCACGCTTCACGAAAGAGGAATAAAATTCTTAACAAATACCTTTAATGTCAGATCAAGCAAGGAATATCTGAGAGGACCAGGAAACAGAACGGCAGCATTGGATCAGAGCAAACAGAATCCCTTTAACTCAGCATCCTGTGACAGCAGCCGAGAGCAGATGCTGGGGAGCACCCAAGAGCAGAACCGACACCAGCAAAGCTCCCCAGAGCCAGCCCCCAGCACCTCCCTCTCACAGCACAGGGACACCAGCGTTTGTTCCTCGGCTCAACAGCTCCTGGAGGAAAAGCACAACCAGTAACCTCTGCCAGCACCTCAGAACTGCCTTGGGGAAGAGAGGGAAGGAGGAAGGGGAGAGGGAAAACAAATCCGAGTTCAGCATTTGATTCGAGGGTCCCTAATTCAGGGGACTAGTGCAGAAAGATCAGGATAATCAGTAAATGCTGCACATTCAGCACAACTAATTGTGCAGCCCTTTCCTTCTGTGGTTTCCTACCAACCACTGCCCAATCACACCACTGATCCACAATATATAAAATTATAATAACCTTAGCAATGTGTTAATGAGGGTTTTATTGATCTTTCAGGGCAGTAGTGAAAAAACAGAAACAGCAGAAAGGTGGAAACGATGCACATACACACTACTATAAACCTGCTACGATGTTACCAAGAATCTTATTTTAAGAACATACTTGCACTAGTTTTCTATCCCATAAAATTCAACATTATTTGCAGAGTTCATTAGGTGCTGTTGTGGTTTAACCCAGGGATAAATCAGGTGCAATAAAACCTGCCCCGCACAAATTTAACTCGTAACACTCCTGTAAAAGTGAGCTGGCCAACTAGAGAGTCCCAAATTGAGACTTTTTTGGCAGAAAGGGATAGAGTGGGATGACAGGCACGTCACCAGTCACAAGAAAAGAGGGATGCAGCAGGTGCCCTCAATGCATGGAAAACTGGGGCAGACTTTAGTCCCACCAGTATCAAGGTAATACCCTGGGGAAGCTGAGGAAATAAGAGAACCAGCAGTATCCCCAGTTTTCTTGGATTTCCACCGGGCATAGGGGTTTGTGTCTATGTTTGAGAAGCCCAAACTAAAAGCTGCAGACTGCAAAGCTAAAGCCTTCAGAGATGCCCACTCTGGTCAGTGACCACAGCACAGCATCAGGACCATTTAAAAATTACAAAACCCATCAAAAATATCAACCAAACATCTTACTAGTATCATCAATGAATGAGCCATATAAAAGAAATAATATATAACATGGCTTACAAAACCAATGTGTTACTGCACCAGAGTACAGGAAGACTTGGCAGATCCAGCACTGGTAAAAATGTATATAATACTTGCAAATGCAGAAATTTAAATGTGATATCCACATCAGCTCCAATATTCAAATGAGCACCATTTAAACTGTGCAAGTTAGAAAAAGAAGCAAAGAAATGACATGCCAGACCTGTGCCCACCAGGAAAGCAGTTTAAGCAGGAACTCGAACGTGTGTTGTGGAGTCAACAGCTCCTTCAAGTTACTCATTCTTTACTCTGAGCAGTGGATAAAACTCTCCATTTGTGCCACCTCCACAACAAACCGTGGTTTGTTTGGCTTTTTCATCCTCTCAGCTGTGAACTCTGCATATTGATCCTGAAACATTTAATGCCTTTTACACGTTTTGGCTGCTCCCGATCACCAATGCCAGAGGCTCTGCCCGGCCCAGCACTCCCTCCCCGAGGGAGTATCTGCGATTCTTCCCAACCCTTCATCATGAAATGCACAAAAATGATCTGGAACAAAAACCAAAATATCCCCAAGTCTTATTTACCACAACTTAATTATTTCAAGTGCGCTGAACGTACGTGGAGCAGAGCAAATTATTGGATTTTTGTTTATTATTTTCTATATAAGAAATCAAGCAGCTACACTTTGGGAAGGCAACTGCAGCCTATTAACAGCGTATTTGTATTCTAAACAGATCTATAAGAGAATCTAATTGCACTTATCCTTTATTGTAACTTTGCAGCCGTGTTATTTTACCCAGCTGACATTTTTCCGTAACAGATTCCTACTAAGCTGCGAGTGCTCATAAGCCTCATAAGCCAAGAAAAGAGACAAGAAAAAGAGCCAAATGCCTCAATTTAACTCCCAATTCTCAGTGTCTCCATTTCCCCAAGGGGAGAGGATGGTACACAGATATCTCCCCATCTCTGGTAGGGAAAGGGGTGAGGGAAGCCCCAGGATGTCACTGCCGTTCCCACACCATCCCAAAGCACTGGAGCTGTCCGCCTGACTTGGACGGGTAACACAACCCTGGGCTGTAACTGGAGCGTGTGGAACTGCCGTCCCTGCCCCATTTGATCTCAGTTGAAAGTACAGTAAAATGAAGTGAAAGAGCAGTTTTAAAAGCTTTACACAGATTCTTGTCTCTCCTCAAAGCGCATTAATGAAAACACTTCCTGTGGCAGTGTGTGAAGACAAGCAGCACCTTTCATCTCCCCTGTTTACTGCCTTCACCTCCCCGATTCCCAGGCACCACTGGAGCTTTGATTGGCGCAGCTTTTGTCAGAATGGAAGAAAAAGCTCAACTGTAGCTTTGCAAATATATTAGCAAAAACATTTGCAAGTATTAGCTTGGCAAATGCTTTATAGATGTGAGGGGAAAAACACAGATTTATCTGTTCAGTTATATAATACAGATGATTTCAAAGGGGGAAAGTAGGTTTCAAAAGAACTTACATAAGAGTGGAAATACAATTACTGCACGTATTAACTGAATTATCATATAGATATGGGTATTACTGGATGCACAGCTCTGGATATGCTGCTTCCCTCAGCCTCTGCTCCAGCTAATCCTGGCTGTGCTATGGATTGGCATGCACTGACAGCTACCTGGGTGGGTATTTGAAAGGTTCCTCTGCAAGGTTTTGCTCTGCTTAACACGAAGCAGAATTTTTCAGCTGAAATAATAATATCAAAACAGGCCCCAGACCTGCACTCTGCGCATCACGTCGGAGAACAGCACTCCATTCACAGCACTTCATTCCTAAGCTGTTAAACAAACAGACAAACCTGATGAAATATTAATTTGACTAATTATGGCAAAAGAACTCCAGAAGGACGTGACAACTCCACAGAAAGAGAGCAGTACCTGTTGGCAGCAGTGCCAACTGCCCGAGTCCCAGACGAGTGGCAGATGGCTCCCGAGGCTTGGGCACACCGTGCTGGCCCCAGCCTTGGCTCGGACTCTCTCTGGTTGGAAGATGCAAAGGCTCACCTGGGTAGGCAGAGCCTACGCGTGAGCTACAGAACGCGGCTTTCAGGGAAAGACAGCACACAAAGCATCTACCACTCAACAGTTCTTCCAGCTCGTAGACTGCAATCAAATCCAAAGTGTCTTCACAAGAGAAACATTTACCTTTATACAATAAAAAGCTCTTCAACCTGCTTGGACAGCAGACACAAACTACCTGGACACTCACTGCCCAAACCAAAACTTTTGGATGCTAATACTTCATAAAACATCATTTGAATGCAATTCTTTGCATGGAAGAATCTTCCGGAGCTCACCTAGCCCAGCCACCTGTCCCAAGCAGGTCTATTTCAATCAGGTTGCTCAGGGATCTGGCCAGCCAAGCTTCAAACTTCCCCAAGGAACAATTTCCCAAAAATAGAAGAGAGCAAGCAAGACATGTGTGAGCGTCCAAAGCAGGAAAGCATAGTGAGAGATACACCCCCAAACTGGCTTTCCATTATTTCCTTCCTGACATATCGTAACTGTGAGCTTTGGTTAAACATCCACAAATTGAAAGTCCCAAAGCCGCAGAAAGCAGCACAAAGCCACAATAATGGCAACATTAGGAAAGATTTTTGTGAGGAATCCAGCAGTAAAAGCTACATAAAGTGCCTGGTCCATCTGTCACCATGCTTAGAAACAAGGAGGAGGACACAACACCCCCACACACAGCGAAAAATCACACCTTCCTGGTGTTCAGAGGGGTGAGGAAAGGACGGCTCTGATCCCCACTAAACTGCCCAGGCCAGTCATCCCCCGCATGGGTTTGCACCTCCAATTTGAACAAAGCAACAGCTTTTGGAGGAGCCGAGGGGCTGTGACACCTCACCCAACCTGGGCGCAATCTCTCCACTGTGGAGCTGGCTGACACTGCAACGACGGGTTTGTCTGTGCCACCAACCACGTAACCTGGGCTGCTCTGGCTCCCAGAGCCCAGCACTCGCATGCAGTGACCAAGAGACAGATGGGGCCGTGGCTGAAGCTTGACATGGAACTGTTCACTGCCATAACCTCCCCAAACACCTCCTCACTTCAGCTCCCGACTCCGGCCCAGCTCCAAACTGCACAGGCTGATCCCACACCTCAGCTGCACATCTGGGAGGAGTCGCTACAACTTCTGATGCGATTGCTCCGTCCCAGGTCAGCACAGTCATCACCACCAGCACAGAACAAGGACCTCAACACCCTTCCACTGCCGTCTCTTGTTCATTCCCTTTAAATCCAACCTTCCCCATACTGCCAGGGCTGCCTTTTTCCTCCACCTGAGGTCCCTGGCAGCGTCAACATAATGTTTTTGGCACATCCTTCCCACTTGCATCTCGGTCAGCGCCTGCCACAACAAGCTTTCTATTTTAAATACTGCACATCGACAGGACTGCATTAAAATATAAAGCGCTTACACAGTTGCAGAAGATGTTACGGCACAGCCTTTCCCAGGTTCTGTCAGAACTCCTGCTGTAATTTGTCCCAGTCCCCAAGCACCACCTTTCAGAGAAAGCCACAAACACTGGGAGCCGCAGGGCAGAGCCTCCACAGAGCCACCACTGACCACCACCAGACACCATCAGAGAGCTAAAAATTCTTTTGGTCTCGTTTTCCCTGTCCGTTCCGAGGGTTTATGTAAATAGCCTGCACAGCCTTCTCCTGAGAAACTCTCCCAACCCAAACTCACCTAAATCACGGCATAATCAGATAATTAGATTGCGGTCCCTCTAAGTCTGCTATTAGCACTTCCAAGCTATGTTTAAGGGGATAAAAAAGCTTTACTTCAAGTAATTCACAGCACATGATGACTATCACAAAGGGGAAGCTCTATTTTCTACCAGAGTAATTTACACTTTCTAAACAAAAAAATTCCAAGGGAAAAATTGTCATATAATGTGCGGTGGGGTTTTTACATCTAATTTTTCTTAGTGGGGTTTTTTGTTTGCTTTAGGAGCTGCAAGCAGAAAACAGAGCTATTGAACCAGCTCCTTTCAGCCGTAAGAAGGGTGAAATGCAGCTTTCCAGGGGAAACCAAGCACTCATGTCACCATCAACCATGAAAAAGTCCCAGACAAGAGCATGTAAAATCATTGTATCAGCTCCATAACAGAAACATCCATGCTACAGATGGGATTACGAGAGGAGGGGGGAAAACCGAGGTCAGGAACTGGTCACAAGCAGCAACGCCTGTGAGGTGACGCACTTGAGCAGCACATTCTGCAAATACAAACAAAACCTGAGCACGTTCCCTTTTTTTTTTTCATTCAAAACCTGTTAGGTTTGGTGTAAAACATTGTTTTTTCTTGGATTTTCTGCTTTGTCTCGATACCAGGCACTACTGAGGTCCTCCTCGCCTTGCTGCACTATTACCTTGCTTGCGCATCAGAGGGAATATAAATCACGGAATATTAAGCAAAGTAAGATGCTTTGCCTTTATTTCATTAGGGTTTCTCTGCAGCACAGATTTCTTACAGCCAATATTAAAATGTAATTACTTTATCTCCCAAAGTTTTCAAATACATGACTTGCATATACAGAAGCTGTTTTCATCTTTGTAAACATGAAGTAAGAGAGGGAGGGGAAAATTATTCACGTTTTTCTGCTTAGCAGTTTCAGCTCTAGCAGCACCTCCTCCCCAGCCACAGCAATGTGTGCAGGGCTTCATCCCTGCTTTGGATGAGGATGAGGGGACTGTTAAATATTTGTCACAGGAGTTTGTGCCAATAACAAAAATGAGGGAACCACAACCAGGGCAGACAGATGGGCCAAAGCTCAGCGAGGCATGGGCTGAAGTGTGTCAGGAGTCTTATGAAATGAGACGTTATATAACAATATCAAATCTGGGCACCCCGAGCTGCGTCACCTGCATCTCCCCAGCTGCACACGATGCAGACAGCCCAAACCCAAGCATTTAAACATCTTACACTGAGTTATATACCGACTGATTTCTATACACTCATATATAAAAGCATGCACATCAGCACAGCTGTGCAAATGGACGTACCTACTGATTTCTAAAGCAAAAATTCAGCTAGACCCGTCAACGGGGCAGCTGATAAACCCATGGGCTTTGATAAAGAATAGACAACATCATAGGAGACTTAACCAATAATGACATTAAATCCACCTCAGCATCCAAATTAACTTTGCTGATCCAGCAGTCCAAGTGCTCCTCATGAGCCTGTTGAGGGAGGTGGGAGCTGAGGTGGCCAAGGGCTTCTCAGCACAAAGCACCACTTCTGGCATGTCTGCAGTCCCTGGGGTTCATCTCCGCAGCCAACTGTTAACAGATACGAAGGTAACTCCGCATACAGTGCCACCTCTTTAAACTGGTAATCTAGGTGAGCTATTTTTACCAGAGGATATTTAATCAGAGATCTGAGAACAGTAATTATCTAGAGATGCTGAAAATCTGGGGCTACGCTGCAGGACCACACAATGGAAAAAACACAGAACACAGAAGGACACCGTAATGAGGGCTCTGTCTGGAACACGTGAGTGAGAAAAGCAAGATCTTACAACCACAAGGCACAACAAGCTGTCCCGAGTTCTTTCTGCACCAAACCCAGCTGTCTGAAGGGCTGGTGACTGCAAACCGCCACACCAAACCAAAGCCCAGCAGACGCCACGCTCACGTCCAAGCAGCAAGCTGAGAACATTGCAAGAGCAGCTCATTAAGTCTGCAGAACTTGCTTTTAGTTCATAGGGGAAAAAATCATGGTCAAAACTTACTATTAGACTAAGGTGTCTTTGATATCTCATCGATTAAATTAAATATCATTAATTTTGCATACAATTCATAGATCATTCTCTAAATGCTATGCCAGAAATCTAATTGAGTCTTCATTAAGTGATCAGATGGGAAATGGGAGCTCTTCCCCCACTACAGAATTCAAGGTTAAACTGCAGCTCACCAAGGACTGTTAAGAACTGCCTCAGACCCTCACTTTCAGTCAGCACACAAAAACCCCTCTATTTCATTCACTCCAAATTTCCCCTATTAGCCAGCTCCTCCTCCCAGCTTACACCGGTAACCTTGAAAGGAGGAGAGGTGGAGCTACTAAAGAAAGACAAAGGGGCTTTAAAAAAAGGAGATTCTTTCAAGCTACAATTAAGAGTATCCTACCAGACTACACTATTTTGAAGCTTAAATTTAAATTATATTCAAGCTGCATTTTTAGCCACATGCTTGTCATTACCTTTTCATGATCCCAGTGTCAGGACAGAACAATTCCTAGGCTTACCTCCACCACCAAGTGCCATGGCTGGATTTGGCCATCCTTCTGTCACTTGTGGGTGGTGGTGGGACAAATCTACTCTCTGGCATTTCACAATTAACAATGAGACTTTAAAAAGTGGTGATTTAGTACACAAAGACACTTCTGGAATAAAACAGCAAAGCAGAAGATGTGATAGGGTTTATCTCTGAGGAGGAGGAAGGTGTGCTACTACTCCCAAAGTCTGGAAGATAACATTAGGTCATGACTGCAACCAGAATTAACTTTTCCAAACCTCCAGGATGGAAAAAGCCCTTGGCTAATGCCAGATAGCCAAGCAGGACTGCCCGGGGATGTGAGAGTCAGGCAGGAGTCCAGGCAGGCTCCTGGCTGGCAGGGGGATGTGGCCACTGCCTGCCGAGAGATCCACAGGGAAAGAACTGGGGCCAGAGAACAAGAGCAGCAGGGAACAGCACTCTGGGTTTGGAAAAGGCTTCGGAGAACTCCTCTGCTGCTCCAGGTGAACGGGAGCACCGCTCTGGGACAGGAATCTGTCCCACGTGGCCACCCCTGGAGGTTCAGGGCAGGCCTTTTTGACTTCTTTAGCTCAAGGAATGGACACCTGCCCTTTGTCTTCACAGCTACCTTGGTTCAGTCTTCTGAAGTACAGCCTTGGAGTTCTGTGCCCATTCCAAACTCTGCTCTTTGGTGTTACACTGCAGGAGAAGGAATACTGACATAATCTAAGTCAGAAATGGTTTCCTCTCCACTCCAAAGCTGTACATTTGGATTCAGCATTCAGCATCCCGCCCTGCAATTCCACCTCAAGCTTCTTATTAGATCCTTTTTTTCAGCATAAATGGTACAGCCATAAATACTATTTCTTTCCATGGGAAGCATTTTGTACAGGTGGTATTTTGAGTCTCCCCAAATCATTGATCCATTATTGAGCCAAGCTGAAAACACACTATCAATTTTCACTGAACTATTGATCACGCGAGGTCAAGCCTAGCAAGATACACGGAGTACCAGGAATCTACAAGCAAGCAGCTGGAATGAGCCATGGTATTTCCGATGCCATACAAGGAAAGGAACTTAGAAAATAATATTTAAACAGCTTGCTGGAGTGCAGGCTACTTGTAGGAGAGCGTCAGCAGATCGGGTACTGATTGCAGTTAAAGAACGTGATCCCCACTTGCAGAAATTTTGAAGCCTGCTCCCTGAGCAGCAGGCAGCCTGCCCCAGTTCCCCAGCCTGAAAATGAAAATAACTCGGGTTATCTCAGTTAATGGGAGGTAGGGATGGCAGGGAGTCTGGGCAATTTAAATATCATGGATAAATGTGAAATCCCCACATTTGCTTTGCCAGTAAGGCACTGCCACTTACTATGGCAAAAGAGGAAAAAAGAACCATTTTGCACACACGTTCCTTCCCACGACTGGCACTGACAGAAGTTACAGGGAAGCTTTAACAGACACCAGTGTGATCCCTAAGTGCCCTGGACACAGCATTGGCTCCAAGCTGGGCTGGACACTATTTCAATTACCCACTTGCTCTCTCAAAAAGCTGCTTTTTCACTTGATTTTCTCATTCCCTGCAGCCTCGTTTGCAAAATGAGAATAAAACCCAGAATAACTTCCCCGTGCAAAAATCTTGTGAGAGATAACTCGGGCAATTAGCTCCCTTTGAGCTGCTGGGATCTGCCTGGTTTTCTGCTGCGCTCCTTTAGAAGAGCCCATTATGAGATTTGTATAGGAAATCAATGCTGAGGAGCTGCAGGTAGCCCTGGCCTCCTTTTGTGTTGCCAGCACATGGGCCCAGCTGAAGCAAAGCGGTCCCGTCCGACGGTGCCCCGGCAATCCCGGCTGCGCGGCCCAAACAATGACATCACTCGGCTCCACACGGGATCTGGGCAAGGTAAAAGCCTTGCCATTCCTTTTAACCATTATTGCAGAAACTATAGCTAAAATGTGAGCCTTGTCCTGCCGCCAATGGGGAAATGAAAAGCAAGACGGGCAGAAGAATGGTCTCTCAGTCATGCCGCTCCAGCAATAATGTTTTTTCCAACGAAGCTTTCAGCAGTCAGAAATGGGAAAGATTATAGACACAGAGCCTGCAGTTCCGTTCAAAAAGATCTTTGTTAGCAGCAGCAATGAAAAGAGGGAAAAAAGCCCACAAAATTCCTCCACTTAAAGCACAATCTCAAAACATATGCTTATAATCCTGGAAATCTTTGGGAGGTTCAGGGTGTTCAACAGCTGCAGCTGAGTTTACAATGAACATTGCAAATAAATGCTAATGAGATGCTTATAGATCCTGAACAAATTGATTTACTGAGATCTTGTCGAGTGTCTCCTATCAAGGGTTTGTCAGAGTAAACAACCAAATCCTTATAAACAGAAGTGACTCACTCATTACAACTGGAAGAAGAAAGGCATAATAACTGAAGCTATAGTCCAGGAAGATGATAAAACAAACCACACACACACACGTTATTTACTGAAAAATAATAAAAATTAGGTTTTTGAAAACACTATTAGAAAACATGTACAGTTTAACTCACCAGACAGCTACAGATCAGCTTGCAATGCTGTGAGTACATTAAAAACCACAAGACTTATCAGCACAAGAAGTAACCAGAATAAAACACACTTGAATAAAGCTTTAGGATAAATCCATGTAAAGCAGATGTGTAATGAGTTCACACTTGTGCTGAATTGTTTTATTGCACATTGTCACAGTACAACCTGTGTGTGTAACCAGCTCCTTGGAAATCAAATCGGGAGCAAACCCATTCTCTCACAAAAAAAACCTTACTGTTCATAAGGTTACCTACGATTATGAACAATAAATTATGCAGGAGAAGCGAGGTAAAGCTTCAGCAGCTCTATATCAGAATAAGAAAAAATGTTTCTAGTTCAATTAAGCTGAGATGGTTCCATACTATTATAACTGTCTAGCATGGAGAATTCTAGGATTCCTTTTTGGCCAGTCACCCATAAAACATGAACATTTAATGATTTCCTACTGGCAGGCAGGGAAGGTGGCAACATGTATCCCCTGACTGAGCACAGCCCAGGAGTTTCTCTTACAGAACATAAGAGCAAAAAAGTGAAATTCTCCAAACTGGGATAAAAAGCAAGGGCCACTTTATTAACACTAATGGTCTTTGGGGAGGTTGCCCAAAAAAACTCCTTAGTGGGAAAAGCAACAAAATGCAAGAAAAATGAATCCTTTCATCTTTTCTGTCTCCTCAACTCCACTTAGCGAAATCCTGGCAGCTTTTAAGGGAAATCCAATCCCCCAGTCTCCACCTCCTCCTCAAGCTGGAGCAGCCCCAGCCCCACATCCACGGCTGTGTCTGGAAGGTGATTTCCAGAAGATCCTTGTGAAAGGCTGATGGGCTCTCCTGTTACTACACACTCTGCCCTGCCTGCAGCTCCTGACACAGCATCCCTTTCCCACAGGAGGGGCAGGGCTGGGGGGAGTTTCCCCCTGCAGTTGTAACACAGATCTCCACCACCACCATCTTTGTATCTGCACAAAGCTGAACAAGCAGTTGACATTCTGAGAGCAAATTCTCTTAGAAAGAACCAAAACCAACTCCTCTGAGGTTTGGGATCCTTCACTGGGATCAGGAGAGCATATCCAAAATAAAGCGCAAGTCTGCAGACTTCCCATGCTCTTCATTTGAAGCAATGGAAAGCAATTTCAACGTGTCTCGCAGCAACATTAGGAGAAACAAATTCTAGGTTTTCCCCAAAGCTCCCGAGTGACAAATGCAGCTCTAGTGACTCAAGGAGGAAAAGGAAATCTACCTTAGGAATTCTCTTGTGGGGAAAACGACCAGGTTCCTACTGTCGTGTCTGCAACAGGATTCTCATCGGGGAAGGTCCTGTTCCTGCTCCAGGACATTCCTGCAGAGGTGCACCACTGGCACTGGCTGCTGCAGCCTTGTCCTGCGTGGTGGTGTGTGAGCACAGCCTGCTCCGGGTCAGGAACAGCCTGGCCTCCTACAGAGACCGAGCGACGGGAAAGAGGGAATTCTTTTCAGACCTGAGCCATTCAGGGGCTCAGCACAGGGATGCCGCAATCATCAGGAAGCTCTTCTCTCTTCCTTGGAGCTCTTCACAAGCCACAAGCACAACACAACAACACAACACAATGGGCTGTGCCCTCTGTGAGGAATGCTCTTCATTCTGCAAAACGGCTCTGCTGGGGGAAAAGGGTTCTGGAAACTGCCTCCCCCACCCCAGCTGCGGGGCTTAAAAACACAGCAAGTCCCTGTTACAGACACAGGGCCACCTGCAATTTCTGTACATTGAGCCTTCACCAGATTGATGGTGTTTTATTATTTTTTGGGAGGCTTATAAGCTGAAAAACATATGGGAATGGGGTTATAGACAGGCATTTCCCAAGACACTCCAGTCAACAAAACCAACTATCTTCAGGCAGTGGTTCTCATCTTGTGCCAGGCAGGTCTCCCAGAAGTAATCCTACTTTTGAGAAAGCCAAAACTGAGAGAACGAGAGACACGACAGTGTCAAAACAGGACAAAGTAATTAAATACTTGACTGAATTCCTGTCCCTCTCAACCTGAAGGCAGTAGTCAAAATTAAAACCAGACTTACTCAGAATTTTGTAAAGTGTCAAAGGAAGCCCCAGACCACGTGTTCTAACAAACTTAGAGCGCTCCGGATGAAAACTGACACAGTTCAGAGCAGTACTGCAGCTCCACAAGGGAAACAAAATCAGGTCCAAAACGTTAAAGAAAATGGATCTGGACAGCAAAAGTGCTGAGTGCAAAGTCTGGTGTACGAAATCAAGGTAAACACAAAACCAGTTCAGCTTAGAAACAGCTAGTTCAGCTAGCTTAGTTCAGCTTCTTCCCCTCCCTTACTCTTCTTGGCTGAGTCGCTCAGGATGTTCCAGGGCCAGTAAGGCCGGACGGAAACTCAGATACATCCCAATTACTGCTACTAAAGGCCACAGCTTTAAGCACTTTAAAATAATCAGTTTTCCCTCTCCAGTGCTGGACAACAACTTCCTTTCCCCAAGGTGTGAGCAGAAAGAGAAGAGGCTGCAAAGAGGCAGCACTTGCACGCCTTTTTGACAGTCGCCTTCCTGCAGATACCAACCTAAAATGTCCATGTTTTCTTTATCAGACTTTCCCCTTCGCCTGCTTTATCTGTCCCTCTTTCATCAGCCTGATTCCAAACCAAACAATTTGGTTTGTTGGTTTTTTTTATTTAAAAATAATAATAAAAAAAAACACTCTGGGAAAGAGACAGAATAAAACCATTATTAACTGAAGTAAGAAGAGACTCTTGAAAAAAGATAAAGCTTAGAGTATTTTCCATTTGAAATTACATTTATAATGTTTTCTAGCAAGTTCGACCGGTTTATATAATTCAAATAGTATTTTAAAAAATGGGGTTAAGCTGTGCAGTTTCAAAAAATGAAAGAACATAACAGATTAGGAGATAGCAGCAGCAAGCTTTCCATGGTAGGAGTTTCAATAATGGTGTTTTGGATACTTTGCTTCCATCCTCCACAGAACAGTGATGGGATTTTAACTGTATACAGAAGGGAACTGCCAGATGTGGATTAACAACACCACCGCACACTCAAAGGAAAGTGATTTCTCAACTCCTGGGTGCAAACTGAAGGCTACTGCGAGCTGCTCGTTTTCCCAGGATGCCAGTTTGCCTTTAAAAGAGTCTCACTGAAAAAGCTGAAGCTATTATTTAACCAATATAAACAAAAACTAAAATCAATCCAACGAGTGTTCTTAAACAAGCCATCAGAAAAGATGGGCATCACCAATACAAACAGCATTAATCTTCCACATCCAGGAAACAGATACTCTTGAAGCTTGAGAATTTTGTAAAATAAAGTAGCTTTGTAATGCTGCTGTTGACAAGTTAATCCGGTGTCAGCTAGAAAGACATTGCTGCAAGTCCCACATTTCCAGCTCTTTCCAAGGCCAAGCTTGCCTTTCCCAGGAGCAATCTCCCTTCCAAACTCAGCTAAACATGTTCCTCAAAGATGTGCTTGCATTAGGGTCCCCCAAACTAACCCCAAACTCTCCTCTGAGTCCCTCCAGTTTGTCCCCTAAGTGGAGTAGATTCCTTCCCACCCCAGGATGGAAGTGTTTGCTATGGAACACTCCCAGTCCCACAAGTCTGTTCCTACAGTCGCTCCAACTTCCTCTCAGGCATTTCAGACTTGCGTGTTCTTTAGTCCCTGCAGGAAAAGAATCCACAAAAGCCTAAGAGCGAGCTCTTCAAGAGCAGAATTCCACAGCAACACGCAGCAGGAATGGTTGGAAGTTTGTGGGGTTTTCATTTTAATTTGCGTCTTCAGGGGAAATTTAAATAAAAGCAGCAGACGCCGTATCAGTGAGCCTGCACCAGCAAACACAAAACAGCCAGATGTTGATACAAAAACACCGACATTTTTCTACACATAAAAAGGAAAGATTTGGGGGCTTAGTCTCTGCTAAACTCTTGTGTACAACTTCAATGACATTCCCAAGGCCTGTTCTCTCCTTATTTAACTCTGGCAGGGATGTGATGAGTTTGCACCATGAAATTGCACCATGTTTAACACGGCCCAGGCCTTAGCTGCAAATCTATCCAGTACTTCAGAACATGAACACCGGCTTTCCTGACAAAGAGACCACTTCCATGGTGGTCCTTCAGTGAAGTCACACAGTGGGTGATTCTGCCAGAATTCAGAATTGATTCACATTTTCTCCCCTGTAAGAGGGCACGCACTGAGCTCCCTGGATTTACAGCTGGGTGTTGACGAGTGGTACTGCACCTCGCGTCACTCCGAGCTCTGTACAGCGTCTGTGCATGGAGCTGAACACAACCACTCCCAGAAAACACAACCACTCTTTTCATCCTGGTCTAGATGGAGAAGCTCCATTTCAAATCCACCCTACTGCTAGCACCAATCACTGGAAATGTTATCTCCTGCTCTCAAAGACACTGTGCACTAAGCACTGCTCCAGGCCTGAGAGGTTTGGGTGGAACAGCTCTATTTCAGACCTTCCCAACGCCCATCTCCGTGACACACAGCTGAGCACGACTGCCACACCTGCCCCCCTCCCAGGAAAAACGTGACCGGCACTTCAGCCAAAGGCAATGTGGGATCTGCTGGTGTCAGAGACGATCCCTGCCTGATGCCAGCCCTCCCACCAGCTTCAGCTGTAACCTTAGAGCCCTTGGATACCAATTTCTCATTCCTTAGAGATGGAGCTCTCTGGTGCACTTGGCAGCGAGAGACTTTAAACACCTCGAAAAGGGCACAAAATAACAGCTTTGTGATTATGACAAATACAGGTTTCAAAATATTTAATGAAACCTTTCACACCTCTCCTCTTACATTAACTGGGAGAATATAGGCATCAATCTGCCAGTGCTCAAAAAACCTCAAATCCTGAGCAATCATAAAATCATAGAATCATTTAGGTTGTACAAGACAGTTAAGATTGAGCCTAAACCAACTGGCACTAAACCATGTCCCCGAGTGCCACATAGTCCAGTGCTGCCAGTACAAATGGAAATGTGTGTGCCATAACCCCTCTACAGTCACACCACCACAAAAATTTAACATGAAATATGAATTCTACCCCAATACAAGTAAGAAATTATTAGAAATCTAAATTCAGATTCAACTCCTTCAACAGAGGCCAAACTTACAAACTGAGAAGTCAACACAACAAACGCCTACAAAAGTCAGTGATGCAGAAAGCCCCTCAAGAAAACCTAATTTTTAGGTTGAGGAATTTGAATGCAACTCAAAAGCAGTAGCTATTTGCACAGAATGATGCCTTAAAACATTTTAATGTATTTCAATTCCTTGTCCACAAACCTTAATTAGAGAGGTCCTGGTTTTAACACACATAATTGACCACTTGACTGGATGACCAACAAGTGTGGAAAGCTCCCCATCACTGAGACTGGAAAGATTCTCAGGGATGTATTTACCAGCACAGAACAGCCTGCATCCTAAAATAACACACTGGTTCAAAGTTTTTTGGAAGCAATCATAAATAAATCCTGTAACTGCTGGCTAACAGGTACTGAATGCAAACAGATTGTAAAGCTGGGAGCACATCAACAGTTCCCAGCTCTAGTCAGGAAGAGGAGGGAGTGCCACTCCTGTTTTCTGAGTGATCCAGCACAGCAGTGCACTAATAAAGGAGAAAGCACTTCTTGCAGCAGAGAACCTGCACACTGGGGCACAACAGCTCCGGGATCTGCAAAACACACGACGCCAGAATGGAGAGGTGTAGAAGCAGTAACACAAAAGGATGCAGAGAAATGCATGAGAACCAGCTGGAAGCCTAATTTTTGTTTAAGCAGGATGCACTTCCGAGAGTCGTCTCCACTTTGATTAAGAAAACACACATAACACCACGCTGGGCGAGACCTACAGTTCAGTTCCAGCAACACAACAGCAGCTTTTTTCTATTATTACTTTCTAAGTGAAAACACCAGGGCCTGACCATTCTCTGTAACTCATTGCCCTTGCACTCCCCCAGCACCTACAGCTGACACACAGAAGTTGCTGGGGGTAAATCACTGCCCAGACTTTTGCTGCCATTCCTCACCATCCCCAGCGCCTTTGTCCATCTGCTCTGGGCCTCCCATGGCAGCAAGTTCCAGGAGCTCCATCCCCACTGCGGGATGCGGTTCTCTGGAGCTCCTCCTTAACACAGCTATTGGTTTCACCAAGTGACTCATCCCACTCCAGGGTCTACCTCGGGCTCTGCTCCAGCCTCAGCCTGACAAGAGAAGGAAATTGGTTTAAAAGCTACAGTGAATTACATGCTGTGCCCAAGGCAAAACACCTCCAGACAAAGTAACAGGACAAATGCTGTCAAATCACAGCAACCCTTTTAGGGCCATCACAGCAATTAAATATTGACTCTCTTCTTTTATTCTGTATAATTCAATGCAAACTACAATAACAAGTTGTACTAACACTGAAAAATAAAAGTGGTTTTGAGATGACTGAGCTGTTGCAAAGTGCTCCTTTAGTAACCAGGCAGGAAACACTAATGCTTGTTAGTCCTTCCCATAAGCAAGGCCAATAGCACTGCTCATATGCTGGCCTTGCAAAAGGGAAGATGCTTTCAAACATCTTTACATCTTTTGAAATTTATGTCATTTCCAAGACATAAATTCCCCATCTACCTCCGCAATGTGTTCTTCCCCGTGTTTCAGTGCCTAAAATAAAGTGCCTGTGGAAGAAAATTGGACATTTTCATGAACATTTAAATCTGTGATCTAAAGAAAAGTGATTATTTCCCACAAGTCTAGAAGCACGGTCCAAGACTTTAAAAAAAAGAACCAAAGAGAAGAGTGAGAGTATTACAGAATTATTATTTAGATAGATATGTTATGTGCATATCTATGTCTTTGCCTCTTGGATAATTGCTAAAATGAGATAAAGAATATAATTTCACACTTACTTCAAATTACAAAGAAAACACGCTCCTGAAAAATAACACGACAAATGTGATAGAAGCAATCAACACCACAGGCCGGGGGGATTTGGAGAGGTTGAGGTGTGTGGCTTGTGGGTTTTGTTTTGTTCTTTAATGAAACCAACATCTTAGGACTTCAGAATTACCTAGTTTGAAGCTACTGCTTCATAAAGTATTAAAGTATCACAAATTATCTTATAAGCAGTACACAACTTCACTTTATATAAGTAACTGTACAAAAACCAGCCCTCCTTAAAGTACACCCCATGAATCCTTTTAAATAGGACCTACCAATAGTATTTAACATTACAGTGGGAGGTTTTATGCAACTGTGTTTCAAAACCACAGTTCCAAAATGCAGAGTAATTCACCCAAAATGAAAACGTAGTAACTTAGTATGCAACAATTTCACTCAACTTCAGCCATGGAAGAGACTTTTGAAGTGAAGCTGCATTAATTCCTAAACACAGAAAATGAACAGCATATGAATAATTTATTGATGGCTTTTGCTCCATGTCAGCAGCTTTGCTGGAGGAAGTGATCTTTATGAAGTCCCCCAGGACACCAGGAAGTTAAAGACAGGCAAAGAGACCGTAGGATACCTTCTGTGGAGGCAGCAGTGCCACTCCAGGGGGCTGGGTGGTGTGGGTGGCTTCCAAACACCAGAGCTACACAGTGCCCAGATTCATGGGGCTGGGAGAGGAGGTAAGATCCCAACCAAGTCACCTCCCACCACTGATAAGCAGGAGCTGGATCATTCATGCAGAACAGGTGTTACAAGGGGGGGGAAAAAGGCAACCAGGGATGAAGACTGAGAAGCAAGAGCTCATGGTCAAGAACTGCACCACAGCTCCTCAGCAGCACCGTGGAGCAGCACAAACCCACACTGTAACGGGAGGCAGCAGCAGCACCAACACCCGTTCACCTCCTCCTTACACCTCCTGGCACAAACTCAGCTTTCTTAGTTCCCGTCACCTCTTCATGCCTGCGCAGTTTCTCCCCACAGCATTCCCTGTCCAACCAGCAGCATCTCCTCAGCTCCCACACCAGGTAAGTTCTTTGCCCTCTAAGGATCTGAGAACCTACTCAGGCACCTGCAAACAGCTCACTTCCCTCAGGCACCCACCAGTTCCACATTACAAATCTAATTTTACAAAGAACTTAAATAATGGAAATATCACTAAGACCAAATCAGTCTCCCCTAATTTGTCCAAATCCCTTTGTAAGATGTAATAAAGAATATGCAGTATGCTTTCTTGACAGCCTCTACAAAAAGCCTTTTTTTCCCAGATGTGGATTAGACGTTAAGAAATACTTTACATGAAACAAGGGAACTCGCTGAAATTCATATATAAACAGAAATATCCTGCTGTTAATCTAAAACCACAGGTGACAGCTCTGCAGTAGCTCTTACAAAGGTAACTGAAATGACTGACCAGTTTATTGTGTATCCTGCACTGGGGGTGAGTGTTTATTCAAAATGAAGGGCACGTTAGCAGTGAATCTGCAAGATGGGGGGAGGAAGCAAATTAAAAAGTCAGTGAGAGGATAACTGATTCAGTGATGCAAATTAAGTGTTTTAAAGCTACTGGGACTCTGGAACACAGCACAGCTCAACAGAAAAAAAACCAAGGCAATGCAACCTTCCAAACATAATTAACCATTTCTCTGGAACACCAGGACTCAAAACATCATATTACCTTAACTTTGACTGCCGATGGCTCAAAACTTTAGTGCTATTACAACAATTACCAATAATCAATAGTTAAGTCCATTTCTGCAGTAGATTCTCTGAACTTCACTACCCCTTAAGCACAGCAGCTTGGGTGGCTCTGCAGTGAACATGAAAGTTGTTCTCTGCCAGAGAAGCTGAGCTTTGCTATGGACACACCACTCCAGCCCAGGCTGAGTCTACCCTGAACTTACACCCAACACTACATCAAGCATACTTCTGGCTTCGAAAATATGGTACTCACATACAGAAAGACTCAATTTTCATTTTTTCCCTACTCACAGCAGGCTATGGGGTAAATTAATGCTCCAGCCTGCAGTGACTTTAGATTAGGCCAGTCTTGTCAATAATTAATACAGCTCTGTAGAGCAAAAGCACAGCAACAAGCCAGATTAACCAAAATCCCTTCCGCTGTGACACCAGCTTTTAACCCTGCTGAATGTGCACACACAGGACTTAAAAAAGGACAAGATTATTTATGACCTTAATGTAAGAGGTCTGAATGTAAGGATTGGGTTTTTCCTCCTTTCCTTTAAAGAAATGCCTTATAAAATAAGCATTTTTATTGTAACAACTCAATAAATTGAAAGAGTAGCAATTATATTTTTTAACTGGCCTCTAACTTATCTAAGGTCTTAATCACAAGTTCTTTTCAAGCCTTGGGGATTTCAGAATCCTACTGCACCCAATGGGAAGCAACGAACAAAGGCAGCAGCCCTGCTATTCCATGGGCTCGGGCATTGTGATCCATCGTCCTCGTTTCCGAGGGATGAAGCAGCGACAGCCCCTCCGTACACGCTCCACGCAGGGATTATCCCTGCCACTGAGGCAGTGACCAGGTACAGAATGTCCATCAGACGGAACTGCCGCTTGTTGGAGATGGCTATGGACAGCCACGGACAGCATTTAGATGCTCACCCCATCCCCTCTCTGTAGGTTTATAATGCTGTCACTGCACAACTACTGAAGTTATTAAATCTGCAAAAGGCTTCAAAGTGAAACAATTCGTTTGCAAATTAGCAGATCATTAAAAAATTGTTTTAACAACTCTAAGTATCAAACAATGAAATAAAATGCAGACATGCAATCAGCTGGAGCCTAAATTAATTCCTTTGTAAGGCCATTTTTCTTAAATCAACCCCCTCTCCTGGATAATCCTGGATTTCAGCTGTTTTGTTCAGCGTGCATCTTAACGAGGCCACTGTCGCTGAAGGACACGACCCGATTTCTTCTGAGGTCAGTGGTTATCAGTAGAACTGGAACAATACAAATTTCTACCCTGAGACACAAGAAAAGCACCGAATCTGCAATACTGTTTGTGAGGTTCCACATCTGATGCCTCATTTTGACAGGAAGTTCTTCAGCTGATAAAGCCCTCAATTTTTGCATGACCAAATCCAATCTGCTTGACATCATTGTCCACCTCTTGATTTTGGGAAAGATGCCTGCAGCCTCAAGGAACGTGAGATGCTGCAGTCCAGCCATGAACTGTGCAACTGCTACAAAGCAATACATAAAGCTTCTTTTTTCAATCTTCAAAACAGGTGCTCAGAGTGCCTGTTTTATTTTCCTAGACAATAGCAGACCTTTATTTTCCTAGACAATAGCAGACAATAGGAGAGTGAGACAAATTTAGATAAAGACAGAGTTCTGGTACTTAGGGCCTGGCAGCAAAGCATTAACTTAATCGCTGAGCTCCCACTGAAATAAACACATTTCTATTGTGCTCCTAGAGCCGTGAAGTGACAGATCCCATAGCTCTGGCTGTCCTTCCAGACGTGTTTCCCACCCCTTCACTCAGCCACTACTCCAGCTCCACTCCAAGGTTTGCTTCCCCCTCGCAGCAGCCACAAGAGCACGCTGCAAGCTCGGACCGCTCTGTGCATCACACACCTGGCAAGAATAAAGACTGGGCCAATTCTTCTCAGTTAACCTCAGGTGAAGTGAACTCACACACCGGGAAGGTGGGGAATTGTTTGAGACGGTCAAAGGCAAATAATTTATGTTGTGGTGATTAAGAATAGTACATAAGGATAGGCACTATCCATATATGTTCCAAAGGCAAGCCACTCTTTCATGGAGAACCCCAGGCCAGACTGTTTAAAAACATGCATCACTTCAGGACATTTTAGTCAGTGACTTACACCATAAATAAATAGTTTGAAGTAACTGAATCCATCTGCCTTTGGTGCAGCTCAGATGAGCTACAGCAGTTACTTGAGGTTTTACAAAACCACCTTTCCGGGGGAAAGGGCTCCCTGCCCACCTGACACTGTCCCTGAAGTGCTGCTCTTCGAGGAGGACATCTCTTGCACCATTCTGACACGGAGACAAGAAAGGATGAGGTCCTAAGGAGAATCCCCAATACTTTGAAACATAAACCACTACAAACATGAAGAGGGGCTTCCAAAGGGGCACAAAGCTTGCAGAACAGCAGACTAAACTCTTACACGGACAGGTGGAAATTCAAATGTATTTTGCATAAAAATTTTGGAAGGCTACTAAAGCTTACCTCATCCTCATGGAAAACTTTCATAATCAGCAGTCCCAACGCTGGCACTGCTGGGAACCCAACACATGGCAAACTTTAGCCCAGTGGTAATTTAAAATAAATCCTGCACAGCAGGGAGTCCTACCCACATACCATTGGAGACTTTGTTTAAACACAACTAGAGCCTGCATTTAAAGTTTCCCTTTAGGCTGAAATTTGCCTTTTCATTCAAAAGTCTTACCTCTGCCCCAAACTACGTTTAGTAAATATTTACTAGACTTACAGTTGAATAAATCAAAGTCTTCTTTCTTGTCCTTACACCTACTGAGGCTTTACCAGCAAATTCTACTCCAGCACTGGTCCATGCAGGCTTTAAGCCAGAGGAGCCAGTTTGTTGCAAAAAAAAAAAAAAAAAAAAAAAAAAAAAATTCAATACATAACCACAAGGGCCACATCAAAGTAATTTAGCATAACCAGAAAGCACGCTAAGTCAAATTAAAGCCCAGTGCTTTCATTAGGGGATGGGGAAGTCTATTTATGCTTAGGCATTCTCTACTTCAGAATTACCAAAAATAGTCCTGACAAAGTTTGCTGCCCGTTTCCTCAGCACTGGACCAGCACTGGCAGTGCTGGCTGTAACACAGCCAGGCTCCGAGTCACCCAAGGACACCAAAGCCAGCATGGCCTGACAGTCCAGGGAAATACAGCATTTCCACAGGGCACATCCCAGGGAGCCTCTGCTGGAACTCAGCAGCTTCCCTAGGGCCCAAGCAATGCCCCGGCCAGCAATCACCAGGCTCTCTCAGCCTCCTTACAGGTTCTTCTGCACATGGGATTTGCTTTTCCATCCCAAATCCACAGATATGGGTGTCAGACTGGATTCTACGAGGCTCGGCGCATCACGAGTGCAATTCCAAGAGACAGCAGCTCTCTAGACCCTGGGTAATCCAAAGGAAACCATGGACTGAAGCATGGCAAGAACACTCTCCTGTGTCCCTGTGCTTGTGGCACTCAGGTGAGCTTAGGGAAGCTCAAGTCCCAACTTGAGCTGCCCCAGCACCCTCCTCCTCCTCTTCCAGCAGGTTTCAGACCTGCATTTGTTAGCACGAGAAGCTCCAGCCCTGCACAGAACGTAGGTGAGCAATACTTTGTAACAATTTTATGAGCAAAGTACCAGACAACTGAGTGGAAAATAATTGGCACGTTACAATCATGAGTCCTTATCTCCCAGGGACCAGTTTGGGGGCTGGGTGAGGATTCCCACAGAAGCCAATCCTTGACCAAAAACCAGATCCACGCAAAGATGAATCCATACATAAGACACATTAGAACTTCCTCACTTTCAGTCGACAGTGGTGCCAACACACCAGCAGCACAACACTGAAAGCACTGACTGCCCTCAAGGAGAAGGTTCAGCAAGAGACAATCATGTGTGATATGCATTTAAAGATTGAGCAGGTGGGTTTGGGTGAGTACAAGAGTTCTCAGCCCAAAGTTTCACCTGGTCTGTAACACCCCAATTACCTTCCCTGAGGATTACACTGCAGGAACAACAGCAAAATTCTGAAGCAGCAGAAAAAAGCATTTCCAGTAAAAACAAAGAACCGGACAGAACAGGAATACACACAACTCTCACTACTGAATTCTTTACAACACTTTTCTTGAGGACTCCACAGATCTTTCAGCTTTAAGAGATTACTAAAAATGTGGATTTTAGCCTGTTCTCATGAGACTGTTCTAACTCTTAGATAGCAGAAATATATAAATATTGGATCAAACTCTAGCACCACTTCTTACATTATTAATTCTAGAATAAAATACTGTCAAAGTTCTTTTCTTTTATCAAATCACTTCCTAACCTGGGAGAAGGGCAGGGAGGACAAGATAAACCCTGCACATTTCAAGCCTAAGCACCACTTACACTGCACTGTGCCTGAAGGTCTCAAAAGTTTGGCTATCACTGAATTTGGTGCTGCCCAAAAATACTTCACTGCAAGTCCTGCAGTTTCCAGTTTAGACAGGAAAATGCACAGAAGGAAGGAAAAGAAACAAATTAAATGACCTTTTAGAGTTCATTAGTGATGTACTTAGACTTCTGTTCTCTTCAGAAGTAAATCAGTTTAATCAGACCCCAATTAGTCCAGTTCCAGCAGGCAAGGACAGCTACTGTGAGACTGCACAGAACAACACTGAGATTTGCTAACTCATTCTACAAGCTGTTAAAAATGTCCAAACCCACTGAGAGGCCAAGGCTAAAACAAAAACCCCAAAAATCCACGCTTAAACGGTAATTTAGCCAAGCGGTGAAAACTGTCTGCATGTCAGAGGTGGAAACAGCAAGTCCAAAATCCTTCTGTCCACCAAGCAGCCATATCTGTATCAATATTGCTGCTGCTTTGAAGTAAAAAAGGCTCATTGTGTACATATGTACATTAGTTGTGTACACCATTTTGTACATTTATGTTATATATGAGCACACACAGTTTCTACTTGCAGAAACTCCAAGTCTATTTGCAAACCTTGAGCACATTTGACAAACATCGTTTCAAAGAAGTCCCATAAATGAATAAAAACCAAATCAAATCAAGGAAGGATTTGCTGCTCTCAAGATGAAAATGGCCACAAAGTCACTTTTTAGACCATGAAAACATCCACACAAGATTTCAATGCTAATTATAAATGTTCAGAAAGTATTCATCCCATAGCTTGCAGAATTGTCAATTACTTCCCTCCTTCCTTACAGAGCTGTGTTGTAGAGGCCAAAGCAACAGGAACACTGAATGCTGCTCTTTGAGACTGCACCCGCAGCCCCGCAGCGGTGTCCAGCACAAGGGGACGGGGTGGTCAGTGCTGACACGGGGTGTATCACCTCCTTTCCTGAGGGGAATCCTGATGGACAGCAAGGCTGCAACAACCTTGGACAAGTTAACTCTCACCTGTCAAATGGTGAAAGCACTACCACAAAATATACATCAAAGTCCACGTTAACGTTTTTCCTTCAACCCTGAAAACTTCCCAAGCCTTTCAGTTCTCCTCAAGAACTTCCTCAAATTCAAGAGACAATTTTATATGTTGTCAAGACTTAGGAAAAATCTGAACTCAAACTTGCTCAAGTTTGAAAATGCTCACACTCAAATACCTAAAAATTATTTCTTGTGTACGTAATCGTAAGGCAGGAGGACAGACTGATTGTACACTTTTGTAGCAGTTCCTACCCAATCCTTATCCACCTGGGACTATGTACTTACATACTGACAGGTCTGATTTACTTTAATAACACAAAAAAAAGGGCTCATGCCCATTACAGCAGCCAAAGAACACATTTCATCACTTAAGACATTCTTTATCCTAACAGACTTCAGTTAAAAAAAAAA
>VZTI01004612.1:599854-619500 GCA_013397865.1 Struthidea cinerea | reverse complement strand
TTAAAGACTTTTTTATCCCAAAAAACTTGAATTAAAAAAAAAAAAAAAAAAAGGGTATTTAATCACATGAAAGGATTCTCGTTCCTTTTAAAATCCATGTGATGTAGTGAGGATAAAGCTTGCAGGGACAGCAGTGCAGCAGCACAGGGACTCCCACCCAGCTGCAGCCTAACCAGGGCTGGCTGGGAGGTGAGATAGGGCACGGAGGGGGGAAAAACCAACAAAAACCACTTTATGTCACTCTTCCACTGATAAAAAGTGTTAGTGGAGAAAGCACAATACAGGCCCCCACCATAAGGCTGTTTCCAGATGAGGTGAAGTTCAGGTAAGGAAAACCAGGGGGGCTCTGTCAAAGCAGATGTCACACACGGTAACATTCACTTCTGCCCCTTCTCACACCTGCCTCTCCCACTACACTCTCCTTGGCTGTTTTTTCTGGTTTGCCTATTTTTCCCAGACAGAAGTACAGCGACGTTGACAAGCTGGTGTTCAAAACCAAAATTGGACCAACAAGAAAAATAAAGACAATGAGATCCCCTTCTCTCAGCAGTGCAGAGTCCTGCACGTTGCAAAGATCTGCCACGAGACATTTTTCTCAGCGTGGTTATGAACCTTTGTAAGGGCCTGAGCTTAACAGTGCCTGATGTCACATTTCTGCCACCCAGTCTACAAGAAGGTTTTCTATCACTGAAAACAGCTCCATTTTCCTGAACTGTGCGGCGAGCAGGCTGGTGCTATTGAGAGCTGAGCACTTCAGAGCAAGCAGGCAGGAGCAGAAGTTTGCATTTCCCAACAACTTCCTGGATATTTTACAATTGCTTCCCCTCAGGAAGTTGATTCAGTCTTTGCAGCTCCAACACCAACAATTCTTGTTGAGAGGCACGTTGTCCAAGAATATTAAAAGCACATTCCTACAGCGCACACAGACCTGTTCCTGGCTCCCTAACAATGGGTTTTTCTTTTGGCCAAGCCTCTCACTCCAAGGAGGAGAAAAGGAATGAACTGGTCAGGTAATGCCCAATGTCTTGGGCTTTTTTTGATTTGTCTGTAAGCAGGGTGTCCGATCACAAATGGAAAAGCAAGCTGGGGAACAAGTCTGAAAGGAAAAAGGTAATCTGGAGTAAATCACCACCATCATTTTGGGGAGAAGGACTTCTTTCATGACACATTTAACCTGATGCTTCCTGCTCCAAACCCCTGTTTTTCCTTCATCTTCAGGTCCAAAACAGCCATGTGTCCGCACGTGTAACAGACCCTTTTTGTTCTGTTTTTACATAATAAAGTTCTACCTGCAGCTGATCTTATCGCATAATGTACCAGTTACTTACTAAAATTCCATCAGACTTCTTTTCCACAGAAGTGCTATACCTGAAAGTAAAGCAATTAGATCATCAGGACTTTAAAGTCAGGATTTCACAGGTTGTGGCCCTTCAGTGCTTAGTCAGACTAAAGAATTGATCTATTTGGATCAATCTGTCAATCCTGTTGCTCTGAAAAAACAAGAAAACAGTTTTATTGGGTCATTCCATCCTCTGATTGCTCCAAAAATCATCACTGTATCATTACAAAGCTCCTCCCCCTCAAAGCCAGGCCGATAGTTTTCAAGATGATAACCCATAATCACGGCACCAAACCTTAATCTTCGGAGCGAGAAAGACATTTTATGTACATCAGACTGCTTAAAACCCATCTGTACTACTTTTCACATGTTATTACGTTCAAAAGAAATATTTATGACATAAAATTACTTAATACCGGTGTCAAGCTGCTTTTCTGGAGAATTAACTGGAATGCTGTAAACACAGGGAGAAGTTGTTTGGGTGTTGTTTGAGTCTTTTTAAACAGCACACATTAAAGGCTCCTGACTCGCAGTTTTGCCGTGCTGTGCAGATGTGAGATGTGTTGAACAAAAGCCTCTCTGGTTGGGAGCTGCAGAGCTTTGATCAAGAGGTGCTGTGATCTCCACTTCCCACACGCTCCTCTTCACTCCCAGACTGGAGCAGAAGACACAGTTGCCCCGATTTTCCTGTTCCTGATGAATATGTTAAGGTTGAGTGAAGTATCTACTGAACTTTCCTTGCAGTAGCATAAAGCCTGATATCTGTCAGAATCCAGCTACTACTTAAACTCAACTGCCAGTGCTTATCCAGCGACTTCCCCCTCCTACTCATATGAATTTCTTTTAAATGTCAGGCTTGTACTGCCAGAATATTTAGTTATGCATTAATATAAATGTTGACTTTAAAGGAGGCTAAACTTTAAATATTTTGCTTTTATTAAAAAAAAAAAATCAGCTATAAATGATAGCTTGTGTTTAAATAATATTTTAACAACTTGGCCAGCAAATACTCAGATAAGACAAAACAAAATTTCCAGGAGCTAATGGGTCAGGAATTGCTTGAAAATTAAATTTTGTAAAAAGGGAGAACAGTGATAATTTCTAATCATTTTTTTCCCATTTGTTCTTGGCAATCAAATCCACAAGTGAAAAACTGCATGACTGAAAGTCTTTCTTCCAGCAAATAACTAGGAGCTATTTGCCATGGATGTTACCTGAACCCGCCACCTCCTTTGGGCGTTTATCAGTTTGATTAACTCGGCCCCAGGATGAAGGCTGCTTATCACCCTTGTTAAGGAGCTTTGAAGATGTCAAATGCTGCAGCCCTCAGGAGTTCAGAGGAAAAAAGATTATCCTCTAGTCCCATGTCTGAGTAACTCAGATGTGGTGGTTTCACCATCAGCTTTAACAAATTCTCTTTGGTGAAATGTGGAGAGCAGGAAGACTCTGCTAAATCAGCATTAGGAAGGACACACGTTATCTCGACATCCTACTTGGAACTGTGAACCCAAGAAGCACTAACTCAGAGAGATCCCTGTTCTCCACTCCACGTAATCCCAGAACAAACCTCAGTGCAGCTGTCACAGGAATAAGCACACCGAGGGCACCTGGAGCACAAACCGGAGCACCCAGGATGGAGGCAGGCAGGACAAAATGAGATGTACAGAAAAAGCACAGGCCAAGCGCTGTGCCCGGAGCTCTCAATGTTAAACAGATTAATGGAAACTCCCGAAGTTGTACCAGAAGCCTGCAAGTGGCTGAGTGGGGAGCGAGGGAACATTAGTGCCAAGCCTCAGTAATTGATTGGGTCTGCTTGCACGCTCTATCTTTCCCCTCAAACTACATTTTCCCTGCATATGGTTTCTCTTTCTGCCACTTTTAAAGTGATTTATTCCTTCAGAAGGGGAATTAGGTCTTATTTTGATCAAATATTTAGGACCTTTTAGACATTAAAAGCCACAGATTACAAAGAAGGAAGGGTCAAAACAGTAAAGTCAGATTAAAATTGCAGATAAGCCACAAATACTGAAGTCAGGAATGAACAAACAACTAGCAAAACAAGATTCAAAGAACTAAGAGGCTTATCCACCCTCCCTGCAACGTCTGGCTCCTTCCTGCTAAATAACTGCTACCGAGATCTTCCCCACACAGGAGCTGATGAAAGGGGTCTGAATATAGGTCAGCAAAAGCCTTTCAGATCCAGCTACAGACACTAATTAGATCACTTTCAGTTATTAAAAAAAGAGAAAAGGAAAAAATCTCCAAAACAAAGGGTTTACTGCTCAAAACATTCTGAATTTCTCTTTTTTCTTGTCTCTAATTGGCAGTGGCCTTTGGTTTCAAAGCAGTTGGTTGCTGCCCCAGCTCTGAAATTGTCACCAGCACACACCGAACACGGCCACACTGAGGAAGAACCTCCAGCAAAATTAAGGCTGAACAGTGTCTGCAGCGATGCACAAAGACATGGGGGGGGGGGGGGGGGGGTCTTTAAATATGTTTTCAAGATATAAAAGAATTCTTCAGTTTTATAAGAGAACACTGACTGTTTTGTTTTACACTGCCAAAACCCACAAGGCAAAAAAAAAAAATCTGACTTTTTTTTATCCCTGAAGTATACAGTATAGCTCAGTTCATACAGGGCTCCTTGTAGCAGCTTGTTTATTCCTCCTCTCCTGTGAAACAAGCCTTTATGTCTCCACAGTGGAAAAACCCACTGGTTTATATCCTTTTCGAGATGTATGCAGCCAATTAAATTGTAAAGTAATACCTGTTTCAAAGTCTAACTCAAAGAAACGATACATTCCTGGACTGGGACCAGAGCCAAGGCGGTCACCTTACACCCCGCGGTCACGTGAGAACACTCGGCTTTTGGAATTTCGTATTTTGATTTCCATGCAAAGTAAAACTGGGGGATTGAAAGGATGAAATACTGTGTATTCTCTGCACACAAACTGCACTCGTTTCTCAAGTGATAAAGTTAATATTCCGAGGAACAAGAAAAGACAGTTCAAGAGTTCAGAGTGATTTCAAGCCATTCAGAAAGACTCAGGGAAGTGACAATTGCTGGTAGCTCCGCACTTTCCAGAACAATTTTAGTGATGAATAAACTATTATGTGACCAAACTATATGCATAAGAATGGTATAATCTGCACAAAACAACAGTGCACCAACACATTACAATAAAATCCACTTGTCAGAGTAACAAGCCAAGTTGATTTCCCTCCATATGAGTTATGAAAAGACTGACATCTTATTTTTATTTCCAGTTTTCTGCAAAACAAACAGCATAGCAATCCCAGGAACAGCAACTGGAGACAGACTGCACCCTACCAGGTGAGCTCACCTGGGCCACTCCACAGCAACAGACAAGTCTGGTTTTTAAACTGGTTTCATCTGGGTCATTGAGCTAATGCTGGGGTTTATTCTAAATTTAGCAGCACAGATGTGTATGCACAGTACCCTCTATCTCTACCTGATCCCATTTAAAGAAGCACCCTAAAGTTTTGATGCCACAGAGATTTTTGGATGGGTACTAAAAGTCTAGCAAATGTACCAAAACAAGGACTTAAGATATTTTTGTGACATCTGTGTCTGACAGAAGCTGTCGAGTCAAATTCACAGGTTGTTTTCTTCTAAGTTAGTGAACATAATTACAGAGTTTTCTGTGGAGCTTTCAAGACACGAGGCAGTTTGCTGTGCCACATTCCCACAAACCTCCTGCTTTAATATATTAAAAACTAGATTGCCTAGCCCACATGAAAAATCCTTGCAATGACTATACATTTAATAAGTTTAATTCCTTTGTCAGATCCATACCATGCCACAAAACTAATACCCATGTGAAAGACATTTTTGTACCTGTTTCTCATAATAATGGCTTGAGAACCCAGGAAAGCTAGAGACAGAAAAGTAGTATTAAAATCAATTTTTGGCACATAAAAAAATAATTCTGTATATTGACTAGCTACTCAGAAAGAATTGGCTTAATATTGGCATCATTAACATCTAAGAGTGAGATCCAAAACGCTCTTCAAGGAAAGGCTACATCAAAGAGCTACAACATTGAATAAAGGTTGGATAAACAACATCAAGCATGAGCAGCTATATTTCATTGTAACTTGTGCATAACCCAGCATTTTACAATGTTTCAAAATAATACTGTAACTGTTTAGCCCCAGAAATATAAAAAATTACTTTTTTGATGCAAGTCATGAGTGAAATCAATTGTGTTTACTGAAATATAATTTGAACATATTTACATCTTCAAGGCTTTTCTGCATTTGACTTTGGGGTAACAAAACTCACTTAGCTCTCATGGTATACATTTTTTTCCCCAACATGTAAGTATCAGGATTTATTTCTCTGTATAGATCTACAAAACAGCTTTTCTCTATGAAAACGTTCCCAGTGCAAGTGTGCATTAAGAACAATAACCACGTAAAAAAGCTGCCACAATGGATTGGGAAAAGCTTTGTCTTTGACAGCCACGCTGGAAGCATTAGTTTGACTTCTCAGTCTTTCTAGAATTTACCAGGACTGCAAACTTGTGGGTTTGGTACTCCCACCAGCCAGGGCTGGCATGGGAGGGCAGGGCAAGAGTCGCTGCAGGTGAAGGTTGTAATCCCGCTCCTTTGTGCCCAGCGATACAGAAAGGCAAAGAAAGCTGCAGAAATCCATCCTCATCCCTGCCCGCGCCGCAAGTGTGCGGTGCCGGGTGTGGGTTATTCCTCCTCCTCCTCCTCCCGGCAAGGACAATGCGCCGGGCTCCGGCCGTGCTTCCCAGGGCAGGGCAGCCGCTCCCGGCACGGCTGGAGCCCGCTCCGTTGATGGCCGAGATCTCTCCCCAGCCCCCTGCGGCGGCCTCAGACATTCCTCTGCTCTTTCAGGCAATGAAAATATCCCCAACAGGATTAGAGCAGCCCCCGGGAAGGGAGCGACTCGCGAACATCCCGAGCCCACGAAAGGCACCAACGACGGCTTTGGGGGTGGTCACAATACCGGGAATGACCCTCAATTACAGCCGCTAACGGTGGGGGTTGAGCCTCTGACAAATTAAGACCTCTAAAAATTCGCTGGTACTTTCACATTCCCGCAGGATGCGGCCAACGTTTGGAAGTGTTCATTAAGGAGGGCAGACTCCTGCTCTGGCACTTACACTAAGGGAAAAAAACCACGAGAACAAGCAAAATTAGAAAGCAAAACATCTCTTCCTATTTCCATCCCGGGCACAGGCACAGCCAGCTACTCTATTCTTCTCCTATTCAACTTCATACAGAATGGTCAAGGGTTAAAGTGCTTTAAAAAAAAAAAGGCATTAAGAAAGGAAAAACATTTTTTTCTACAATGAGGAACACTTGAGAAAGGCTCCAAGCACTAGGCTAACAAAGAAAACGGTCCTGAAGAAGGAGGCCCTCACTGTAGCATTCAGATTTGGATTTTGCATTCACCTCCTTTGCCAAGCAAATACATTTAAATAAAATTACTCAATCCCAGTGTGGCTTCCAGGCCACATTAAGGTAGTAACATTCTCATAATTATACTCCTCTTCACATATTTAAAAATCCTTTCAATGTTTACTTGGAAAGCTAATTGCCGGCAGCTAGAAAGAGCGCACACGTTCCTTAACAATTCTGGGGTGGAGGGAGAGTACTGTCCTCTCCCCATGCCAGTTCTCAGGAACCCTACAGCTGCAAGATCCTCACAGAGCCCCATGGATGTACAGCCAGACAAAACCTGGAGAAAAGGAGGCTCAGGGGGCACCTTATTGCCCTCTATAACCCCCTGACAGGAGGGTGGAGCCGGGTGTTCCAAGAGACTCAAGGAAACAGCCTCCAGTTGCCCCCACAGGAGGTTTAGTTTGGATATTAGGGAAAATTCCTCCACTTAAAGGGCTGTCCAGCCCTGCACAGGCTGCCCAGGGCAGTGGTGGAGTTCCCACCCCTGGAGGGATTTAAAAGCCGCGTGGTTGTGGCACTTGGGGACATGGGTCAGTGGTGGCCTTGGCAGTGCTGGGGGAACAGCTGGACTCTGCAATCGTAAAGGACTTTCCCAACCTAAACAATTCCACGACTCTTCATCTGTGTGTGCATTATCCATCTCAGACACCTTCCCAAAGACAAAAGGTAAAGGGAAATACAGGATTTTTCCAGGGTTGAAAACAAAAGCCACCAGAAAACAGATCTATACAGAGAATTTCTGATTAAACTCCAGCACGGATTTAACTACAAGACTTACAGTTTCCTAATTGCTATTTAAGTTTAGCTTGTGGATGACACAAACCAGGTTATGTCCACATTCCAGAAGTACAGTCTAAGAAAAATCTTTATTTTTGTACTCCAAAAATCAAGAAGTAACTTCAGAAAGATCTTACATGGTGTTACAGTCATGCTCAAAAATATCTCCAAGTTATCAGCGCAGTTTCTCAAGAATTTACAAGCTTGAAGTGACTGTCCTATTGACCAGAGCAGTTTACATTTTCTGTGTTGAGACCACCAAATTTCTATTTTTAAGCCAAGTACAGATGGCACAGACAGTTCTAATCAGACTTTCATGATAAACATTTTTTATTGATCGTTTTCTGTAAAGCAAAGTTTGAAAGTGCAAAAACATATGTAAAAGAGAGAAATTAAATCAGGTCCAGTTCTATCTTTATAGAGATTACAAAGTTAGACATAGGGATGACAGAGCCACAGCAATTAAATACATATCACAGAAACGTTTCTAATTTTAACAAAAAGTTGTGAAATCCAACTTAGCAGTAACTTGGGAAGCAAACTCCGAGAAAAGGCACTGCAGGGTTTACCCGGAGGGGAGGGAGGAGCTGAGCTAAAAGGAGCAGCAGCCACATCCCCCAGAACAGTTTATTAAAGCAAGAACCCCGGCATCGAAGCTCACGATAAATAATTAACGTGCAATGCCTTTGTGATAAGGTACTGAACTTGAGCTTTCTCCTAAGGTAAATGATTTGTAAATGCAAATTTGTCCAGCTGCTCCTTTCCTGCATCAAAAGCCTGCTCAAAGATAGCATTTATGAGCTATTTTTGCCAAATATTTACACCGTCTTAATCAGGTTTTGAGTCATGTGTGTGCTCATTGGTATACAAAAATGCAGGGCAGTTACAGCTACATAAACTAAAGGGTTTGGAGGTTTTAAAAGTTGTTTTTTGCCTACTGGTCTATTCAAGCTCACTCTTTAATTCCCCCACCTCGTTCACAGTGAGCAGTAACACACCTGCAGAGACCATTCCAGCTATATTCCTCAATCCATCTTTCCCTTCACATGCAGATCAGAAGGCTGGGAAACAAGTATTATATTTTTTATTCTAAAAGCATTTAGGAAATGGCACCTCAAAATGAAATTACATCTGCACAGCCACCACTGAAGGCTGTGTTACAGCCTTGGAAGGGTATAGAAGCAATTACAGCAGGAGCACGGATGTTTCTGATTCCAACTGCTCTAAGTCTGCACAAATGTAAGGCTGAAGAGTGAATTAAATGTGGCTCTGCTTTTACAGTGATACCCAGCTTGGTCAGCATCTAACACCTGCCTATCAGTCTCTAGGAAAACTGCCTGAAGAGGAATTTTCCAGGTGATAAAGCAAAAGGTGCTCTTGTTAGCGGAATTCCAAAACTCTACCTAAAAAGCTGTAACAGCTTCCTGAGAGCAGAAATATTCCTGCTCCTTTGCAGAGGACGGGTAATGGCTCCTTACCCACACAGCACCTCTGGAAGCCCTGAAAGAAGATAAAGTCCTGTTTCTGAAACCACTTGTGAGAAAGTTTTCAGAAAACCAGCAGTAACATCCAGGACAGTTCCCTGGCTCCGAGGGAACAGACTGGCCCCATTCTACAAGTACCTGAAAGATACTTAAAACCAATTCTCAGTTTTGTTGTATGACAAGTCACCCAAATAAATTTTCAATCTTTGCCTTACTGATATAAAACATCAACACAACCTTCCACCCATTTACTACAGTGAAAGACTGCACAAGTTAGAAGAAATCAGATGCCAGCAACATAGGTAGTTCACTGAATGTGTTGTGATTTGAGGTTCAGTTTACTAATTCAATCCAGCTTTGCATCCCAAGGGAATCACAGTCAAGACAGGCAGTGAATCCAGCTTTGCATTTGGTAATGATTCCACAAGGCACTCGGTACCACCAGTACCTGTGAGGCACAATCTACAAAGGCCAGTTATTATTTTCTTTTTTTAAATGAACACTATCACCTCCACTTGTGCTCATACACAACAACCAACAGCTCTTCAGCATACAAGTTAAGAATGATAAAGATACTCACATGACAGGAGCTAAATTAGATTTAAGCAATCGATATGCTCCATATATTAATCTGTAATAACAGAAACAAGCACTTGATAATCTTTCAAAGCCTTCTGCAGAAACAAGAATAACTTGAATAGGCTGAACTTGGACAAAATGTTTCTTTAACATCACACAAGATAAAAGTAAAGGCAAAAATCTACTTCTTACAGGCCCTTATTTTAATAAATCAGTAAAGGACATGCTTGAAAATGCTGCACTAAAGTCAAAAAGTCTGCCCAGGATGAATGTGAAAGCAAAGATGAAACTCCAAAGCTCAAGCTCTGCTACAGAGCCCTGAGCAGTGGTGCCTCCACAGAAGTTCCAGAGTGAACAACAAACAGCACAAGCCAAATTGCACACACAGATTAGATCTAGCACAGATATATTTTCAGCTCCTGTGAATGCTGGCCTTTTCCATTTAGACTGATTTCCTCCGTGAAATGAAAAACAGCAAAGAAAACAACTGGAAAATGTTACTTTAGAAAACCAACACTTCAGATTTGAGGCTGTTAATGCTGTTACCATGAGCACATGAGATTCCAATTGAGCTGAACCAGGCCTTTAACTAGCACTACCTAGAATGTGGCATGTATTAGATCCTGCTTCGGGTGCATCCAATGCCTGGTTCTCCTCTTTCCACATTCAGAAGTCAACTTCTCTCCCCTCCAAAAGTCTCAGACATGAAACACGAAACCTCCATTCACATGCTGTGGTGTTGCCTTGCAGATTCTGGCCCCTCAGTTTAGAGCAGATCTACAATATTTACATCACCTACAAGAAATCCTATGTATCTGTACTCACAGGCAACACATTGGAAGGGGAAGAACACTAATTTACACTCAATGGAACTGCCAAGGTTTTCCAGTTGTGCCACCAGGACACTCCATTTTCTGCAGCTATGGTTTGTGTGGGTTTTCTTTCATCCACATCTCTAAAAAGTTATATAAAACCACAACACAAGCTGGTTACTCAGGCATTCTGCAGGTATCTCAGCCATCTCTTATCTCATAGTACCCAGTATTTTTCAAAACCTACCCTAACTTCAAATAACGAGATAAGTAAAAAGAATCCATAGCAACAAAAGAACTACAGAGCCTAAAATTAAGGCTCTGAAGACCTGAAGTAGGTATGAGCAAACAAGAACATGTGAAGATTCGGATAAATAAGGTATTTTACACTTCAAACAGAAGACAAGCCTTGTCAGATTCCAGAAAAGGAAGCAACTTGGGAAAATGATGAAGGAAGGCTGTCCCACCCAAAATTTGCGGTGCACTCTCTAAGAGCTCTTAATGCTAATGAAAATAGTGTCCCATAAAATGTATTAAATTTGCTGCTGCAAATGAGTCAGAACAGACTGCTGTGATTTCAGGTGGAATCCCTGGGACTGTCCCTTTACCATCTTACACAAGGCATGGTGCACTGCACCCTTACAAGGGTTGGCAGAGGTGGGTCTATCAGCCCCATGATTTCTACCTCTGTATTACCAATGACTCCTTCAGTAAAAAGGGGTAACCAAGACATTTCAAATCACTCCCCCCCTTAACTGCTCTGCAGAACCACCAAGAACACAGCAAAACAGATCACAGTGCAGGCAGGGAGAGAGTTTTCCACCTCATGAGCTACACCCACCGAGCATCCCTCAGCTCCCCACCAGCCTCCCAGGATGTGCACAGCCCCAGCACTTCATTTCAATGTTCATTCTTCCCTGAGAAAACCTGAGCAATGTCATCCTGAGTCTTTAAATTGGCTGGCATTCTCCTTACTCTGGGGGACTGGTTTGGCTGTCAAGAGTGCTTCCCATGTCCCTTCGCTACCATATTGTCACACCCTATGACATCTAAGTCTTTCTTACGCTTCTAACGAGGTTTCCATGAAGTGCTGTCCTTACAGGATTTCATTACTGATATAGGGATAATTGTGGAAGTCCAGACCCCAAAAAGCTACAGTGCAGCTGTTAAAAATGATGCACTACACACGACAAGCATCATTGATCGAGGTTCTGCAAGTGAGTGTATGCAGAGCTGTCAGGCCTCCATCCTTTTCTGAAACCGCAACCTGTTGGGCAGTTTTGCATTTCTTTTCCTCAAGGCTAAGTATTTTAAGATGAAACCTGTAGCTTTATTCCCACTTCAGAACCAGACAAACAAATGAAATTTCAGCGTGGGAAAAAAAGTTACAAACCAAAGCAGTAATTAAAGCTGAATTGAGAATTCGTTACCAATCCGAAGATGAACTTTTATGAAACATTTTATTAGCAAATTCATTGAAAAGTAATAATGCATGCTTTCTGAGAAAGTTTCAGTCTATAGATCTGGAATCTATACGCTGTAACACATAAAATTAAAGACTAAAATGGTGACATGAGACACACAACGTTATTTTGCTCACAGTGCTTCTCATATTCCAATTCTAAGCCAATCCCTACCCCCACCAGAAAAGCAGCCTGGCTTCCCAGTGGCATCATTCCCCAGTGTCACCCTCTCCCTTCTGCCAGCACGAGCACTGATGCAGGCAGAAGAGCAGGGAACTGATCCAATTCTCTACATCCTCCACAAACACTTAGGAAAGCCAATGGAAGGGTACAGTACCCCCTCATCGCATTGGCACTGCCAGCTTGAAACACTGAAACTGAACACCAAAATAGGATTAACATTTGGCTCCGACTTCATCTCGGCTGAGTTTCCTATCTGCCCAAGCACATTTCTAATGAAAGATTCACAAATCGATAGCAAAAACCTGGATTTTCTGCAAGGTGAGCACTGAAAGCCCACCGCTAAAAATTCCAATCCCAACGGCACTGGAGCGTACTACAAACTGCTGAGGTGTCCTACCACAGCAAAAAATGTTTCTGGATGCAATTTTCCTTTATTTCCAGTTTTTTATACTTCTTTCTTTGCCTGTTTTCAAACAGGAACATTTGGCTTTAAATCATTTTTGGAAATATTTCATCTTCTTGTTAACACCCAGCTTTCCTCTCTGCTATGCACAACACTACAACAGCCACAATTTCAAGCAATTATTCAGTTATTTAAAAGACATGTGGATGTGGCACTTGGGGACGTGGTTTAGTGGTGGACTGGGCATTGCCGGGGAAATGGTTGGACTTGATCTTGGAGGGCTTTTCCAACCTAAATGATTCTGGGATTCTTAGATTATTTTTTTTTAAGCAATGTGACCTCTCTTAAAATTTTGAAGACAAGTTAGACTCCACTTCTCAATTTTAAAAGTCATGACAGGACTAATGACTTAAATGACTCTTGGCAGCCTGTTCTACTTTTAGAAGGAATATCCAAACACCTCTATTTGTGGCTCTCCCTTCCTCACTACAGTTACATTATAAGGTTTCAATGCACGAACCACAGAGCTGTGTTAAGAGCAGATGTTCGGGCTCATTAACTACAGAGGAAAGCCAAGAAAGATGAAGCTTATACAGGGCTTGACTCCATCTCAGCCCAAGTGGAAGCAAGCTGTGGGACAATTACACTGAGAACTAGGGGATGAAAAAAAACCTGGAAGCTGCCTCCAAGTGCTCAAGTCTGTTAGTGATGGCAGTAATACAAAGGTGGCTCTGCCAAAAGGAAGATGAAAGAGAAAAAAATGGGACCAGCACAATCAGAGCTGGAGCTTTTATTTCCCAGACAACATAGGGAGAAGTGCTGTGTTATAAATACATAATCTAAAATACAAAAAGATACTGTATCTATTCATAGTGTCATATAAACATGAAGACAAACTGAGATTCACCATGGCTCAAAATATCATCATAAAGTACACAATAAATAAAGTAAAACTTTCCCAGAAGAGCACTCATTAAATGGCTGGAAACTCCATGCAGAACATGAAATAAGCGGAAGCTGTAGAAAAGCACAATGTCTCTTCAAAACCATATCAAGGCTAATTTAAATATGTTAATAGGCAAGAAACAGCAGCTAAGCCTACACTGGTACAGCCTCAGACTGCTGAATGCCAAACACACAGCGTGCTCTGTGCTGCTCACCCCGAGGTCAGCAGCAACACTGGACACATGTCACAAGAGTTAAAAACACATCAAACAAGATAAATTCATCAAAGTATAGTAATAATAATGGCAGACAACTGTGCTGGCTACTGACACATGCTCTGACCCAGTGTCACAAAACCTGACAGCTTCAAGACATCCAAGACAGGCATCAGACAAAAACGAAGGTGAAATGTATTGAGTCCACATATGTGAGCTAGAATTAAAACCCCGCATAAGTTATCCATACATCTAAGCCAAAAAGAAAGTTAAAAAACATAAACAGATGGCAAAGTCCAACAGAGCTATACTGATGAAGCACTAAAACCCCAAAGGATATCAAGTACATAGGTGCCTACTAGGAGAGACAAAGCAAATTTTTTTTAAGAGATCAGCAGGCAGAAGTACAAAAGCACAGGGTTTTAAGGTAATAGTAAAATAAAACATAATAAAAACACAGTAAGATTCACACTTAGGTAACAATTAAAACAATTGTTTTAAAACCTAAACAATTAGGTAACAATTAAAATCTGATCTAACTACAAAAGGCAGTAGTACACAAATTCTTTGAGCAGGCTGATGAATTAGTGGGTAAATTAATCACAAAACAGTTTTTTCATTTTTAAAAGATCTCCAGACAGAACTGTATGACTAGAGGATACCAAAAATTATCACCAAGCTGCCATGCTTTGATGAGACCCAAAAGAACTGAATCATCAAAATCCACACCATCAAAAAACAGTCCGTCATACGGGCCAAAACCTCTGCAATGCACTAAGAAGATCAATAGATTAAAATGTGCAAATGAAGAAATTCAGGCTAAGCAGAACATCTGAATTTCTTCAGTAGTAACCAGCACCAAGCCAGCTGCACAAACAGCTCCACAGTGAAGAAAACTCACTGCTAACATATGCAGAACAACACATTTTGAGGGGGAAAAAGCTCTCTCTGTTGTACAATTCACTGTTTCTAGATCAACTTAAAACAAGATTTCTCACTGAAAAACTATGAAAACTAGAATGTCAGAGGAATAGGAAATAAAACACTGTTGCGTCACTGAATGACCAGTACATTCCTTCCCAAAAATGCCATACTCAGTCCTGGTCATATCACAACAGCAAACCCAAAGCTGAACCAGCAAAGTTCAGAGACTGGCAATGAGAATCAGTGATGCCATTTAAAAATACCTAAGTTTGTGTATTTAGAGCTCAGTGAGTTCCCAAGGCGGACAGTCCTGTCTGAACAGCACCTTTAGGGATTAAATTGTAATTTTTTTCCTTCTAATGCATCCAATCCCAAAACATTCAGAAACAACAAGTGGAGTGATAAGTTTAGTCTTAGTGTAGAAAAAAAAGAAAAAAAATAATTCCTTTAGAGTAATTTATTACTTTTCATTAAAATTAAACCTCTTCTCTTTTTGCACAAATGAAACAGCTTGCGGTTGTTATGCAATCCAGGGAATTACCCAAAATCCCAAGAAAGTTTAGCAGCAGAAAATTCCAATTCCTTCACTGTTTTCGGTAAGGGCAGCTTTAATGAGAAAAAAAAAAAATAATACTTTAACTGATGCAAAAAGGATTTATCATAAATTGATAGTCTGCTTATTTTGTAAAATTAAGATGCTCCTCTGCATGAATACTAAATGGTAAAAACCCTGGAAATTAAAGCACTTAATAGACCACATAAAGCAGGCTTTCAGTTTTCCTACCAAACCCTGCAACTGTACACACACAAATCAGGCTTATCTATTTATATGGAATTAATCAGGATTACCACTTTCATCTTGGCAATTTCACTGGAGGACGAAATCAATAGCACCCAATCAGTAAAATACGACTGTTTCCACTGCGCTGAGGCATTTTCTCTATTAAGAACTATTTTGCCTTTTTTAAAAATCAATAGCCTCGGGCATTATGTTTCAATATTCGAGGCACAGAGCTGTATTCCAGCAGGACAATCCAAGCAGCACCCCGGTGTTTGAGGCAGCTCTCCCCTCTCAGCCCAGCACACCGGAGAAGCAAACACAGGCCTGTGCCTCCACTGCCATTCCCAAGGGCTGCACCGAGACTTTGGAGTTCTCAGGGGCTGAACACCTACTCCACAACCCTCGGAGGAAGGAAAATAACCCCTTCTGGATCCAGCACGGAAGCTGCAATCTGGGCCCTGCAGCCACTGAGACCCCTACAAACTGGCTAAACAGAAGTGGAGCGTCCCTTCCACCAAAGTGACATCCTGACCTCAGCACTGATTCCTTACGGGAAACCAGCACTAATTGGTTACTAGCAACAACTCCAGTTATACCTCCTCACAGGCAATGCAGAGCGAACCTTTAAACATTCTGCATCTATAAAACCACTGCATGTTTAGAAAAGTTGGCTACAAACACTGACACACATTTTACACACCAAATTATCTCCATGAAACTGGAGATGATAACAAAATTCACTTTCAAACCCCCCATGATGCTCAGGCTGATGTTGCCCAAGTTAAATGTTTTTACAGCTTGAAAGCAAAACTTAAGCAGAATATTGTACTGCTCCTTGTGTAGTTTTCCTAAACTCCCACTTCATTTCCTCACTCATTTATTATCACTCTCCTTCTCTTGGCCATGCAGGGAACTCCAGTTAAGTGCCTGTAGAGTTTTCAGACTTCTCTGACAATCTCTGGCTGAAGGTGAATGTCAGGTAAGTCACAAGGGCATTTTATCATCAGAAACAACCAAATACTCTTATTTGTATAAGGAAACATCTACCACATGTAACTTCCTTACTTACACTGATAAGTTAGCACAAGGTAACTCAGCCAAGCTTTTTTTTTTTTATGACACGTTTTGTTTGCTGCTTTTCACTGTGATGAATGTTAAGCACAGGTGTGTACACACCTGACAATTTTGAAACTGAAGTGTTAGTTTATTAGGAAAGCTTCATAAGCCAGTCAAGTAATTTTCTTAGATGACTAATAAACATGCACTGCAAAAGCCATATGCAACCTGTCCATATGGAACAGGAATATCAAGCAGGGAGACCGGCACTTAACTGACTTGGGACGTAACCGAGACCTGAATATTTCTGCTCTATTTTTAACTTGGGATATAATTAGAAATAATCAAGCAGCACACACAAAACAGAAACAAATGATGACCTGCTGTTTCTAGGGTCCCCAGCCGATCTGTGCTGCCATCCTTAGCTTTCCATACTCCCTGTCACTTCCCAGGAGGAGCATCCCTGACAGCAGCACCTGGAAGCAGTTCCCAACTTGCTGCTCACAGACCCCTTCAGTTCTGGGCTCCTCGTGCAGCTGCAGGCCCACCAATTGCTAATTCTGCTCCATTGGGACTTCCCAAACTAGCAGTTTGTCCTCTAAAAACAAAATACATATCAATTCCAAGGACTTCAAGAATACCAGGGAGAGACAGAACAAATTTCCTGCTTCTGAATAATCTCATTTGCAATCTTAATGGTGTATACAGGCTATCACAGCTTTCCTACTAAAAATTAAGTGACACCAGCTCCATTTTTATTCCTAATAATGCAGTTCTGTATAGATCCAAGTTTTTATGCTCATCTCAACTCAGCTACAAACAGTTATAGGAGGCAGGATTTAGCTTAATTCAATGCTTCTTCCTGATTCGTTTTATTCCCTCAGCTAAGTGAAACACTGTCCTAATTCTAAAATCAGCAGCTCATCTCGCCTTATCTGCAAAGCAACCAACTAGACTGGAAAACACACTAATGTTTGCAGATACACAAATAAATGAAGTTATACAGTTTTTTTCCTAAAATAATTCAGCCACACTTTTCTTCTTCAGAGAGCCATGAAGAGCTATTTATAGATAGGATCAAATGTCCCTCCAACACACATGACTCCATACAAAGAATATGGGCTTCCAAATCCGCAACTTCTGCTCATTTATGGCACTTTTACCCACACCAAAACACCAGCATGGGGGTTTTTTTGCATTAGAACTCCCTGTTCTGGACATAGCAAGCAGCACTTCAGCCTTGACATGGAGAGCTGCGAGTCCCATAGCTAAAGCTCCACCCGGACCTACAAGCCTCATGTTCCTCTGCCTCTCCAGCCCTCAGCACCAGCCTAAGGAGGCTCTTCCCAGCATCCTGAAGAGATCAAGCTTCACCCAAAGCATGGGGCAGAAGACAGCACTATCCCCCTCACACCTAAACTCCAAGGGAAGAACTTTCATGCCATGGAACATCTGTACCCAACTCCCTCTCCTGTGAGCAGGGAGGGAATTGCAACTTCCTCTCCCACCTGCCCCTATAAAAGTATGTAGAACATCCCGTATTTAAGAAAAAATAGTAGCAATTAGGTGGGAAATAGTGTGAATTAAAATGAAGTCTATCCACTATACATTAAGTGTATCCTCTTCATTGAGACAAAGAACTAAGAGAGCCTTTCTCCCTTTCCTCTAAGTAACTGCTACAAACACCCTCAGACAAAGAAAGCCCAGCTCCTGGTCCTTCCCAGGGATCCCATGGGACAGCATCCACGGACACAACATCAAGGCACCTTCCACAATAGAGAGAGAGGAGAGGAGGAGCACACCAGAACTCCCAAGATTTCCACAATGATACTCCTGAATTCCTGCTCCAATAAAGGTTTCATTCCATATCATTTCAGCACATCACTCCCCCTCTGCAGGCTTAATTCACATATTCCCCAACAGATAGAACTTCATCTACTAATTTGATTTCCTCAAACCATAAAGGATTATTTTAAACTAGCAAAGAGCTACCAACACAACCATAAGACCAGTGAGCTGTCAGGAGAGCAGGAATATCAGAAAAGAACCACCACGTGGCAAGACTTTACACATTACAAAGTAACTTATCTGCTACACATAGTCTGCAGATTTTTGAGTCAAACTGCAATATTTTTCAAAAGAAAAAAAACACCTGCTTCAGACCTGGAATCTGCAAAACTTACACTGTGTAAGAGGATAAATAAAAATATTTCCTGTCAACAGGAGTCAGCACACATGGTTCTATCACGAGAACCACCACGGACGATCTTGCCTAATGTGATTTGAAACAGAACAATTACACCATTTAACGTCAGAATTTAACCATTCTCACTTTCCCAAGTTACTAAAAAACATTCATTTGATCAGCGGCTTTTTCCATAGTCCACTTACACAGAGCTTTCTCTTAAAATATTAGGATTCAATCAGCCTACAGGATTGGTTTGTTTTTTTTTTTTAATCCCAGAACTCAGCATTCAAGACCAGATTTTCTTTCAAGCTTCCTACTAGGTTATTGCTGGCAAGAAGGAAATAAAGAAGTTACTTTTTAAAGCCAGTATTTGGCAAAACGAGCAGATAACATCGCTGCAAAGCTAAGGAGGCTACTGTGGTATTAATGGTCTCATGCAAGGGCTTTTGAGAGAGACTTCTCCTGCCTCACCTAGGTGAGATTACGTTTTCCGTAGCCTATAAAGAACCAAGATTCAATCATGGACCGTTAAAGACAACAATGGTAAAAGGTGTGAGAACTACCGCGGCTGAAACGCTGCCAGACCGCTCATTTCTGGGCTACTGCGGCAGTTCCCAGGCAAGTTCCTCTCTCTCCACAGGTTGCCGGTTCCGAGTCCGTGCCGCTTCCAGCACCGCTCCCGAGCCGGGGCAGAGCCCGTCCGTGCCCGGCTCCCCTCAGGGGTGAGCTGCAAGCCCGATTCCCCTTAGGTGTGCCCTGCTCCCCTCACGGGAGAGCTGGAAGCCCGATCGCCTTCAGGTGTGCGCGGCTCCCCTCCCGGGTGCCAGCGAGCCGGGAGCACAGGTGGGTGAAGCGTTCAATCCCCCGCAGACGGGGCTCCAGGTGTCCCTTGTTCGCGGGGAGGCACCGCCGCCGCTCCCCGAGGCGCGCAGTGGCCCCTGCTGGTGCCCGCACGGGGGGAGCGGAGCGGGCTCAGCCCTCTGGCAACCGCTCGCCTCGCCGGGGCCGCCCCGGGCCCCGCCGCCCCCGGGACCCCTCCG
>VZTI01004612.1:571916-599362 GCA_013397865.1 Struthidea cinerea | reverse complement strand
CCTGCGCGCGCCACCGCGCCTGCGCGCGCGCGCGCGCGGGGGGGCGGGGCCGCCGCCCTCCCCTGAGGGGCGCAACGCTGCGTGCCTTCCCCTCAGGCGTTCGGTACGTGAAGTTCCTGGGTTTTAACGCAAAAAATCCGTGCTTTCCCCTCTCCAGGACCGGCCCAGCGTGGGTGCGGGACCTGCGCGTTCCCCACGCGTAAAAACATGGAAAACCGAACGGTTCGGCACCAATCCGGGTATCCCCGCTATGTGGCGAGCCGGAGGGTGTGGGAAGCGGGAGCCCTGCTCTGCCATGATGCTGGGAACCAGCAATCCAGAGCCGCCAAGAAACCCGAAATCGAACTAAACGTAGAAAAATAACTTGAGGAAACTTGTTTTCTGGGGGAGCAACTCTGCTGCTCTGTTGGGATGTCGCGTCTCCCAGTAAACATGCTTCTCAAAGATAAATAACGTGAAGGAAAGGACAGACATGCTCCGAAAAAGCAAATGCAATGTATTTTCATCCTCCTGGGGGTAATTAGTTTTATACAGCATTTGCCATTCAAATCCAAATCACTGGAATGCCGCATCGTTACCAGCCGGTTCCAGCCCTACTGCCGGATCCAGTCTCCTTACAAAGGACACAATAAAAGCTATAAATGTACATTCCTCCTTCATTAATCATATGGAGTGTACCCTGATATTTTTTCCATCTCAGCTTGTTACCCACTAAATTATATTTTTACAACGCACGCGGTGTCCTTGCTCATTTTATTATTGACTAATTGAATCGTCTCTTTCAGGACATAAATTACATGGGACCAGGGCTAGAGGTAACCAGGAGACAGCTGGACCCCTGGGGCACCGCACAACGTGAAACACGGGTACATCCCCCGCAAAACATGTTGCAAAATGTTTTAAAACGAATTTTAAATAATTTGTTCCAAAAAACCCAGGCTTTTACGCTGGTTGTCAGACTCCCGTTAAGGAAAGTTTCCCTTGATAACCTCGGTGTGTGTGGCAAGGGTGTCCCTCTTGTTGCAGGCAGCTCTATATTCCCGTGAAATTCTCCCTGATCCAGCGGGATTTGCAGATTTGTTTATGGAGAGGGTTTTCTGTGAGGCAGACGCTGGCAGAGTGTGCAGTGCCCCAAACGCAGGTGTGGATTTTGCCGTACAGGGATGCAGGGATGCGTGCAGCGAATTAAACGCTGACGTGACTGCAAAGCACCAGCTAATACAGGTGTCTGAGGCGTCTCTCCTTGTGAAACTTGCTTCATTGTTGTATGTTTCTGTCAGGAAACAGGGGATTTGGCCACTAAAAATATCCCGGGGCATTTTCACAATGGAATAATTACCTCCTCAGAAGGATGTTTGGGTTTCTCCAGCTTACCCTTGCCGAGTTATGCTGCTATCTGATATGCCACAAGGATTACCAGCAACCAGCTGCAATTTATCCTGAAAATGGAAGCGGTGATTAAAAGGCAGGACTGGTAGTGTAACTCCTATTAAAGCTGGTTAGCAATTCCCATCATAAAATCCTGCCCTCAGTCGCGTTTAATAGGGCCAGACTAACCACTGTGCTGAAATATAAGCATCTGAAGTTCATACCTCGGGTTAAATTATAAACGTTTCTCCTTCTCTTCCTTCTGTCAGGGATTTTCTAGTCTGAAGATGAGAATGGTCACTTTGTCAGAGGTGTTCCCTCCAACCCCGCCACGAAAACCCTCCTGAAAATCCTGCTGGTGCTCGGCAGGGGCCTCCTGGTACTTCCGCTCCCCAGCAGCTCCATCCTCCTCACAGCCCAGGGCCCGGGGATCAGAGCTGGACCTGCAGCTCCAGTTCCTGGCTGCTCTGGACCATGCTATGTCTGCAGGTAGGAAGGGCAAACAGGGAACCTGTCCTTCCAGTCCTCTTGGGAAACACGGAGCAGGAAGCTCCTTGAAAAACACACAGTGGGGACGGGAACTGGGTCCGGGACAGGTAAGTTGGCAGGCACAGAGGCTCTGGAGAGAGACAGGTTCTCCAGGGTGGTGAAAGGGAACGAGGAGCCAGAAGGAAAAACAGGTCTGCCTGGAGGGAGGGATAAAGCAAAGCTCATAAGAAAGAGTCTGGAAGCCAGGCTGCTGGGAGAAGACTTTAAACCAGAGTGGGAATGGAAGAAGTTGCTGGGAGGAGGACGTGCAGCCTGGGAGGACTGGGAGCTGTCCCCCTGGTCTGGTCAAGGGCTGAGGGAGAGCTTGCTGGGCAAAGGGGAGCAGATGGAAGAGCTGGAGCAGGGCAAGAGAGGAGGACCCCGAGGCTGGGTGTGGGATGCAGCAGCGCCTATGAGAAGAGGGAATTCACTCGAGACAGTGATGTAGGAACGGGAATGATGGAAGCTGGGGGAGGGAGGCAGGGCAGAAAGGTGAGGATTTAGGAAGGGGAATGAAGACCACCTGGAAAACAGTCAGCAGCAGGTACCTGAAATCCACTGAGAATGTACCTCACCCCCTTGGAGTGCTGGAGCTTGTGCCAACCACAACATCCCTCACGGGGCAACTTCCACATTGCTGATGGCCTGCATCGATGCCAACCCAGGATTACATTGCTGGGGTTATCTCTACATGGGAAAGAAGTTCATATTCAATAAAACAACAGTATTCAGGCTGCACAGTGACACGCTCCCCAGTTACCAAACACCAGGATAAAGGTGGCCAGTGCAGAAGTTGGTAAGCCAGGCTCACACTAAACCACGGTCAGGGAACCCAGGCAAGTGCCTCAACAATTTCCACCTCATTTACTGTAAAAATCAGATGTAGGTGTTTTATGCACCTCGTGAGGAACTGCGGGGCGAGCAAGCACAGCGCTGTGGGTGGGGCAGGTGACTGCTGCTCCCAGAAAGGATTTTTAGCCTCGGGAATCTGTGGGATGCAAAGCACAGTCCCTATGCAGAGCCTGCCCAGCGCTGCACTAATTGTGCAGTCAGCGCTGCCCAGGTGCCTGGCCTGACATTTTGAAGCCTGACTTGCAGAAGTGAAGAGCTCTTGCAGATAAATCTGCAATAACTGAGAATTTATACAACTTCTGACTCAATTAGATGCTTGGCCATGTTCTATTTTCTGACAAAATCAAGCCATTGAGTATTTCTAATTGGATCTCTGAAATGAAAAGATATTTTTTACTATTCTGTCTGTACGCCCGAGTTCCTCGTCTGTAAAATAAGGGCAACACCAGTTCTCGCTCCAGTGTTGAGAAAATGAATTAGAGTTTGTGAAGCACTTGGATACCATAGTGATGAGTCCCATGGAAAAGCTCAGGAGGAAATGAATAAATCTGTCTTCAGAACACTATTTGAATAGTCTGCTGTAAATAAAGCACAGGCCACACAGTGAACAGCAAGGAGAAAATAAAATTATTACTTAGTGAGCACAGTCTATTCTGTAAAATGAGTGAGGCCAGGAACCTGTTGAAAGAAGAGCGTGTGATCTAATTACAATTAAATACTTTATCATAATGCAGATGCATGGAAGGGACAAATTACAGCTGCACAGGCCACCTTAATGTTGATATTTCTAAACTTTTAGACTCTTGAATTTAAAAAAAACCACCACTGTTAGGTGCAAAGGTGTAATACACATGTATAAATGATTTCCTCACCCTTTAATAGTGGGAGACAATATATTTACCTCCTCTACCTCAGCCACTTAAGTGGAAAAAATGTTTTTCTCTTCTTGGAGATATCTCAGCCTTACAGCCAAGATTTAACGCTGTCATTCACACACTGACGTAGAGATTTAAATCCAAAATTTACCTTCTTTGGGAGTCTGTGCATGATCATCAGAGACAGACTATTCTCCAGAGAGGGATCCAGAGGAGGACCTTCATTTCTGTGATTAAAATTTTGTGTTTTGCTTGGAGTGCTTCCCATTCCAAGCCGGCCCCCTGGTTTTGATGCAGAGGCAAGGTTATGGAACAACAACTCCCCTGATCTTTTCGACTCCTCAGTCCCGAGGCTATGCTGAGCTTTTCCGACTCCTGCTGTGACTTGGAGCCGCTTCAGAGCGGCTGTAAATTGCACTGGGTTATCTGTCGCCCACAAGAAGGGTGATGGAATTAGGATTGCACTGTTCAGTGCCACTCTGGTCGTGCCTATTTTTCTCGTCGTGATTTCTCTATTGCTTAGCAGGATGTGAGGTGACACTGAATCGTTACACCAATTTATTGTTATCCGGAGACTTTTCCGTTACCGGGCATCCTCTGGCAGCTGGTTAAGGCAATTTGGGATAAGAAGGGGCTGCAGCACAAATAAAGACGTGGCTCATTAAGTTTAAGACTTAGAGCTATGAGATACCTTCATTTTAACCTTCTGTGCTGCCTCGTTTGTGTGAGGCATCGGCTCCATCCATGGACAACTTCTGGCAACATGACCTGTCCGATCATTCCTGATCTCCATCCTCATTCCAGAACCAGTGCCCAGCAAGGTGTGCTGTCTTTCATCCTTCAGTAGGGGCTGGATTTATTTTTTTCATTTATTTTTCACATTTATTGATCACAGATGTGGTTTTGCAAACTGCTCTGAGGTTAAAAGTCATCCTCTGGACTTTGCCGAGCAAATTCTAGGTTAGCAGGTCGTGTGCCAGAAACCCTCCAAGCCCAGCACACACTTCAGTCATTCCTGATGTCAACAGCAGTTCCAGCTCCTCACTGGAGTCAGGGAGGGTCATAAATGGAAGCAGACCTTCCAATCACTGAGGTGAGTTTCCCGGGACATCTGAGAGGAAGGCGGAGCTCCCTGAGTCCCAGGCTGATGGAGTCTGAAATACAAGCAGGGCAGTTGGTGTAAAATGCTTTTAAAGGCTTCCCCCGCTGAGCAAGGGAGCTGCTGAGTTCTAATCCAATGTTTGTTTATTTAAGGTTTTCAGAGGTAGATGGAGGGAACCTAGAATCCAAAATGCAGTGTTTACTGGAATCCAATCCACAATTTAAAAGAAAAGGGTAATGCATTTGTTATCAGGAAGTGCATCATGACGTGGGATGTGGCTCTCTGGGCATCCAGAAGGACAGAAATGCAGGTAACCCCCAAGGGGAAAGCCTGATGTTATTGCAGTGAACGGGATTTTTGCCATCCGTGTCAGCAGAGTGAGATTTCATGTCTGGACGCCTGTCGTGGGATGACACCGTGCCACAGGCGCTCACACCATTCTCAGTGACTGTATTTTCCTGGTTTGGTGGTTGTCATTAGTTGTTCTCAGATGAGATCATCACTGGGGACGCACTGACCACTGAGTCTCCATTCCTCTTTCCCACTGTCTGTGCCCTCACTTTCCCAGTGTCCCACTTCTCCCTGAGCTACTGCAACTCATCTTTGGACTGAAAGACTCTGCACATCCAGTAAGAGAGGAGACAGATGGTCCATGCCCTCTCGTGCGAACAGGATCAGTCTCCTCTGCATCTTAAAAACCACATAAGCCAGGTGAGGATACCAGGTGGTGTTTATCCCAAAGCATTTCCAACAATTCCACAAGAATGTTAATTACTGACACCAAAAATCTTGTTCTCATTCATATAATGGGAGTGCCTAAAGGTCTTACCTGAGGTTGGGCAGACACTGGAGGATCACCCAGGAAAAGCACAGAGGGGTTTTAGTCCAGGTTATCCTGACAAGAAGTCAGAAAGCAGAACCACATAGAGGTGTTGGAGGTAGAGCAGCAGGGCCACCTTTCACATCTCCTGAGTCCCAGTGCTTCTGCTCTGTAAACACCATCGCGTTTTCTCCTCTGCCAGGGGAAGTGAGACTGCAGTGGTCTGAGAGAATTCAAAGCAAGAGGAAAGCCGTGGAGAGCAGAAAGGATAAGAACAAAAGGAAAAGAATTGATGCTTAGCACGCAGAAACAGTCATTTGCCTCTGGGCTTGGGAAATCAAAGGAACAACCTTAGCCCAACAGCAGAGGATGCCTGGAAAACGCACAGCCCGTCACTCCCGGGGATCCCAGCACACCTTACAAACCTCCCCTCTGCCCGTGGCAGGAACCAACGGCAGCACAGCCCGGCCCTTTCTGTGTGCTACCTGAAGGGGTCAGCTGGGGTGTTGGGTCATATGGCTGGAATCAGATGTGTTGGGGGACTCCTGGAAATGGAAAGAAAATTCCCTGTGAGAGATAACAAACAGGTCAGCCAGAGATAGATGAGCAAGTCCACACAAAACCTGAGACCAAAGAGACTTGACTGTTGTGTCAGCACCTACCACTCCCACAGGTGTCCTTCCTTTTGGTCTGTATCTCAGACTATGATTTTAGGTGTTTAAAACAGAATATACAGAAACAATTCCAGGAGTCATTGTTTGGACATAGTGGCTGAAGTGTCCCTCTGCTTTAAATGGCAGGAACTGGAGGCACAGAATGCTATTAGAACCTTGTGACAGAACAGTAAATATGAACAAAATTACCTCAGTCCACTAATTCAACGATTCAAAACCAGTCATTGCTATGATGTGGTGAAGACAGGGACGATGAGCCACAGAAACAGGAAGGAATAAAGACATCGGACAATAGGTTGGGACAGGGACAGAGTCCTGTTTGCCGTAATGGTCTTGTTCGTGCACTCTCAGACAGCCCTTTAAAGTCAGAGTTTTGGCTTTGCTTCCTCCAACTGGAATGCTCAGACAAACCTCATCACCCTTTCAAGTGCTGTGAAGGAATTTCCTATAAATATAATGGATTTTTCATGGAGGAAATATTGGACTTCTTCATTTTTACCATGTCGTCTGACAAATGGACAAGCTTGAACTGTTGTAAAATTAAACTGTTCAGAACAAGACCTGGTTTACAAAGGGCTTCCATTCCCCGGGCTCGTAGGGTGCCACTGAAGGACGCCTGGAGTCCTGGGGATATTCTTGTGCCACAGGGTCTGCGTACTGTGATCGTGGTGCCTCCCAAACCACCTTCCTGCTGGGAAGGGTTGTGCTGCAACACCTGGGAATGCTGCAAAAGTCTGGACAAGGCCTTGGTGATGTAGCTGTCAGAGGAGAGCACGGAGGTCTCTTCCCAGAGAGCAATAGCAGGGGTACAGCCCTGATTTGCTAAGGAGAGAAAACAAGCTTCTGTTCCCAGCAGTTCCTGGTTTAAAAGCAGGGTTATGCCTTGACTCGTTCTGCATAAATTTTATTTTTAAATAATTTCTAACCTCTTGCAATTTTTAAGCATCTCTAAAACCAGGGTAAATTAGCCAACATTCCTTCCTAGTGTTACCAGTCCACCCTCTTACCCCCATCAGCAGAGTCTTTCTCAGCTGCAGGACTGAGTAATGTGGGGACACAAGGACAGTTTAAAAATGAAAGAACACACTTTGTGCCAAGGAATGGTGCTGCACTGAGAGCTCTGGCAGGGAAATTGTGGGCAGCCCTCAGACAGGTGAAGAGTCTGACTCCTAAGCTCCAATCTGACACTTCTCACAGACATCCATTTCACTTTTTTGTTGTTGTTGTTGTTTAAACATCCCTTCAGGGCAACACTTCTGCAAAAACATCATCGTTCTCCCACCTTTCCATGCTCGTCCCGGGGGACCGGTGATCAAAGCCAGGAGAGCAGACCAGGGGCTCCGAAGGGATGTGGAACATGGGTGGAGGAACCGTGAGCCCTCGGATCTCCCTGACAGGTCTGGGCACTCGGCACGTCAGGATCGCTGGGTCTGCTGCCACACAGGGGTTCTGCCACTGCTGTTATTCCCTCAGCACCTGAATGTCAGCTTTAAAATCAAATTGCATGAGTGCTACAGGCTGCAGCCCCTGGCTGAGCCCTGAAGTCAGACGAATTGAAACAACAAATATGCCCAGATAGCAGTTCCATAAGAAATGTCATCCTTACACTGCTCGGCTTCTCCTCCTAACAGAACCTGACGGGACTTATCGACTGCCCGGTATTCCTGCAACTGCATCGGAAGTTATTGATTCTGAGAAATATGAAATGTGTCTCAGAGAGGTCAGAATGTGACTCTGTCCAAGTGAGACACAAAGGTGTTCAGAGACACTGAACGGAGCAGAGGGAGCAGCAGAAAACCACAGGCTGGGAGTTGACTCCAACAGGGTTCGGTGCGGTTTGAACACCACCGCCCCAAGACGAGGTGAAGGTGCTGATCCCAGCTCCTTGTGACCAGGAACCACCACGCTGTAAATGTTGCCCAGCCTGTTGCTCCACCTGCTTCCCTCCCCACTAATACACATTTTTTGAGGGATGCTCTGAGAAGGACCAGAAGTTGAAATGCATTTCGTCCTCCTCCCATAGTGGAAGGCATGTGCTGGCAGGAGAATCTGGCAGGAAAATGCTCTTATGCTATACAAGCAATGGACATTTTGTGCACAAGCAAGATGCCTTCACATTCCCAAAGCAATTCAGCTAAAAAGCATCACTGCCAAAAACTGGAGAGAATTTAGATGCTTGGAACAAACTTACATTGCTAAAAGTGGGGAATTGATAGAGAAAGATGTTCAGGCTATCAGAAGTTGTTATCAGAAGTGTCCTTTGTTTCTGAAAGCACAGAAGTGTAGGTTTTCAACAAAAGTCAATTTCTCAAAAAGACTCTCCTTCCACGACCAAAAACCTTTGGTGAGGGCTGAGAAGAAATTGAGGTTTATGGCTGTATCATGTGGACATTTAGATTCCACGAAGCAAAGCAATGGTATTTTTCAGCCGTGAGCCCTCTGAGGCAGGTAACAAATAACAGAGATTTGATAGAGGGAGAAAAGCTCTCTCACAAATCTCCTGTTTTCCCAGTCCCAAAGGGCTGCAATCTGCCTCTGACCCCTCTTTCAGGCTGGCGTTTGCTCCGGGATCTGTTGGGTTTGTGTTTTCAGACAGAGTCCAGCGTTTTCCTGCCGACCTCCAGCAATCAGCAGAATTCAGCTGCTCCTTCTGGGGTGTCATCACGGTATCCACCACTCCTGAGGCTGCCAGGACATTCTGGGAAGCACTGCCTTTGGAGAAGGCAGCACAGGGGACCACAATGACTGACATTTTTTTATGTTTACTGCTACTACTGCTGTTAACGCGTGTTTTTACTAAAGAACAGAGTTCATGAATTATGCTCAGCTTAAAACCAAAGCTGTAAAAAAGTACCAGTGAAAGACATCAGGAAGAAAATCTCAAAACCACTCCTATTCTCTTTCTCTCTCTCTCTCTTTTTTTTTAAGTTCTGCATCCAATTTCAGGCAAATGCAGCAGTGCCTGCAGTGTGGTGCCTCCAGAAGGCTCCTGAAGAAGCACCTGCTGTGCACAGGCTCCTGCTGTGGGAAGGGAGCAGTGGGAACTCAGACACAAGAGCAGGTACCTCGCTGTGACCAGTTTCCACACCAGGAAGAAGAAGAACTTGGTCTCGTTCCTGGCTACAGGTGGCTGTGACACGTGAAAGGTTTCACTAATTCTCAGTCGAGCCAAGTGAGTGATGCCTGTCCTGTCAGAAGGGACAAAGGTAAGGTATCTTGCACTTCACCTAAAATGGACACCAGAAGAAGGGTGGGTTTGGATGGGATATTGGGAAGAAATTCTTGGCTGTGTTTGGTGCTGAGGCCCTGGCACAGGGTGCCCAGAGCAACTGTGGCTGCCCCTGGATCCCTGGCAGTGTCCAAGGCCAGGTTGGACGGGGCTTGGAGCAGCCTGGGACAGTGGAAGGTGTCCCTGCCCCTGGCAGGGGGTGGAACAAGGTGGTCTTTAAGGTCCCTTCCAACCTAAACCCTTCTGGGATTCTATGATCAAGAATGTGGGACAAAATCCCTGTTTGGAGTTCCTGGACCCGGGGTGGGTGGGGTGACACTGCAGCAGGAGGGCCCAAACCACAAAGATAAGTGGACATTAAAGTTGTACACCAACTTATGAACTTCTAGGAACTTAATTAACCCCAAGCAAAAGCCACAAGCAGACTTTGGGAATTGAGCAGTGATACTGCTCTAAGTCAGCTCCCACAGTGGGGATTTTCCCTCTGACCAAAGGGATCCCTTGTTCCATGTATGGGGAAACACAGGCAGCAAAAGAGATGGTGTGAAAAATTAGCAGCATTTACAGTTGTGTTGGAAAGCCTTGTTCACACCAGAACACCTTCCCCAGGTACCTGAACAAGAGAATGGGGACTTTAAAAAACAGGGAAACCTGCACAGGGCGCTCAGTAAATCTGAGTAGAGCACACCCACCTTAAAGCTCAACTCCTGTATGGAATTTTTACCTGGAGTCCAGCTGACACCAGAGGAAGGGGTGAAAAGGCTCGCAGCTCTGTGAGAGGTAAGAGGAAATGACAGAACTGACATCAGTGGACACTGCTGGGTCACCAGAGAAAGGGGAAAAACGCAACCCTTTGTGATTACAGTCAAGCACAAATAAATATGTTGGAAAAGAACATTTTCTATTTCCTGCAAGCAGTAGAGTTTGGGGGGAAATGGCCTATGACAAATATTTTTCTCTGCTGGAGGCAGCAGCAGGGCTCTGACAGGCACGTTGGAAAACAGACCATACGTTTGTGCATATTCAACAGCCCCACTGGGAGACATCATTTCTCAGGCTGCCGTTGGGGTTGTGTTTGGCACTTGAACTGTTTCGGGGCCTTTGATAGCCCAGGATCTGTGTAGAGGATGTTTTGTTCTGAGGGAAAAGAGCACGAGCACATGACCAGAAGCTCTGATCAGCTATTGAAAGACCCAGACCAGCAGAGCTCAACAGCACAACTCCTTTGTAATGGAAATGCCGTACCTAGGCATGAAATTAGGAAAGCAACGTGTACAAGCGGACTCCAAGAAGATCGAAGTCATCCCCGGTATTCCTGCCCCAGCAGAAAAGGATGCAAAGTTAACACACCTCTGAGTAGTGAAGTGTCGAGCCGATTTAGCTGCCCAAGCAATCAATGACGGATCTTTATGAGTGTTCAGGAGCCCTAACACACAGATCTTCCCAGGGAAACTGAAAGGAGCTAATTAATAGCCCAGACAAACAGAATGAAATGCAAAGCCGGACATAGATCTTTACAGCCCGGTGCTGACTGCGCTGAATTCTCTCCTTGCACTCCCAGCTGACCCCAGTGAGGCATCAAGATTAATGCTTGTACAGAAAGCTTTTGCTTTCCACTTTTTGTAAAGCACTTGCAGGCTGTCTACTCAAGTGTTTCACCCACCTGCAATCAGAGCTAGTTTAGTCTTGACTTACAGACTTAGCTGGGTTTTGCTGTCCCCTGTCCTGCTTCAAGCACCCTGAAGTGATACCTCTCTGTCCTTACTGCTCTGGCTGCTGGGCAGTGAATGCCCTGATAACTGAGGCAGTTTCACTGCAGGCTGCTCAGCTCCATTCGTGTCCCCTGTCTGCAGTGCAGTTTGGGACCTTCTGGTGCCCTGAACTCCAGCGAGGTGATGATGTCACTCAGAGTTAACACACAAACCCCTGGGCAGGGGTTGTAGAAAAGTCATGGAAATCCTTCTTGCTCCCAAGAGGTGCAGCATGAGGGCCCTCAAAGGAGCTTTATGAGAAGTTCCAAGGCTGGCCTTGAACATGGGATACTTGCTGGGCAATGTACTTGGGGTCATTTGGCCTTTCCCAGAACAGGTAAGGAGACATTAGTTTGTGGGACGCATGGCCAGCCCAGCAGAAGCAGCTCCTGCCCTCCTCCACCAGACCACGGCCATTTTGATCCAAGTATTTTAGGGAGAAATGCCAGTTAGTCTTGTCAGCAGGAAAGGTCTGTCTGGGAAGACATCCCCTCAAGTGCCTTGAGATGGCAGAGGAAGAAGTTAAACACCGAAGGTTGAGTCTGCCTTGCCCAGGCACCTCCTGCAGCAGGGAAAGCCAAGAGCAGGTTTTCCAGAATCCTGATTTTGGACTGAGGTGCCTAAATTTTTTGTAAATTTCACTTCAGACTCTGTTTGGATGCAGCCTTAGATGCCCCTTGTTTTCCCAGTGGAGAGCAGCAATACTGCCATGGGGTTTCCCAGTGTCACTGTTAAACCAGTGATCCCTCTTCAAGAGCCACGGTGGAAGGTACAGCACAAAAAACCTTTCTTTTTTAACTAAGATAAGGTGAAAGAGGACATCAAATAACAGGGTCAGCCTGAAGGCAGTGAGAGGGTTCATAGAATCACAGAATGGTTTGGGTGGAAGAGACATTAAATCCCATCCCATCCCACCCCTTGCCATGGGCAGGGACACCTTCCACTGTCCCAGGCTGCTCCAAGCCCCAATGTCCAGCCTGGCCTTGGGCACTGCCAGGGATCCAGGGGCAGCCACAGAATTCCTGCACAACCTGTGCCAGGGCCTCCCCACCCTCACAGGGAAGAATTCCTTCCCAATATCCCATCTAACCCTAGGATCCAGAGAGATGTAAGATGCTTGAGAAAGGTAAATCTTGGGCTCAAGGGCTGCAGCTGACCTTGATTTTGCTCCTCAAGTGAGAGCTCTCCTGGTTCCAGAAGGAGCCTTTCTGTGTGGAAGCTAAAGATCATTGAAACTTTCCAGAGGACAACATGAGATCCAGACAACATTCCACTTTCTCCCAGCTCCCACTTCCTCACACACCCACTTGGCTGAGGAGGAGGAGCAGGTTCTGCTTGGCCTGATTTGGAAGGGAGACACAAACCGCACTGGCCGGTATCCGGAGTGATCCAGCTGCACCTCAGTCTTTCCTGTCCCATCATTCTAGTGACCCAGAAGTCCTGGAAAATAAATACTATTTGAATTGTTGGGTTATTCATCTACACAAATGTCTTGCTGCCAGTGCTGTGCATAAGGACATGCACAGAAACCAGGAATGTTCTTGGAGACCAGTGGGCAGAACATTTTTTGCAGGCCCACACAGAACTGTTGGGTTGTCCCAAGCCAATGTCCCTGAAGGACATCAGAGTCAGCACTTTCACTGCTGAAACTACCCACAACCAAGATAAATACATGAAATATTAGTGGGAATATTGAGAAATAAGGAAAACTAGTGCAGAAACCACGGTGGAATGTGCTCGCAGGGACATGCACAGGCACAGCCTGTCCAACGGATTCGTGGTCAGCCACAATCCTGGCTCACAACCTACATCCAGTCCCTGAAACCTTGCACCAGCCTGAATTCCTTCTGTACAAAGGCAGTCTCGTGGCCTGTTTTAAAGCGCTAACAGCTTCATTTTGGTTTGAGCTCGGCTTCTCTCCTGGACTAACAGGTGTTTGGGAAGCTGTGAAGATCACACGGTCATTGTGGGAGAGAAAACTGTTCCCCCTGTGCTCTGCGCCCACAAACCTGAGGGTCCATCACACAGCCTTGAGCCTGAGAGATGAGCAGGGGATGGAAGAGCCAGCTGGAACCTCTGGAAACCTGGAATGTTCCTGGGATTGAGGAAGGGGGAAAGCACGAGCATTGGCCCCTTCTCCAAAAGCTGCACACCGAGATCCCAAATTACTTCTTACTCAGCACTCAGGAACTGACTGGAGTCAGAGCTTTGGGATTTAACTGCTGCTGGAAAAGGAGGAAACTCCTATTCGCATGCACAAAGATTGGGAGTGTTCTTGCTCCACTCCAGTGGAAGTTTAATCCAACAGGCCCTTGCTGTGTGTCCAGTGGCCTGGTCACCACTGCCTCAGGTGAGCACAAATCCAGTGGACTGACATGGGAAAGCAACCTGGGCTGGAGATGTGCTCACATAGCTTCATTTAGATCTTTCCTGATGGGAGAATTGAGAACCAAAGATGTTCCCACCAAACCTACTCATCCAATTACTGGAGCACTTTGAAAATGTGATACGGATCAGTGGAGCAGCCTGCGCTTTTCCCAGGACAGAACAGGAGTGTGCAGACACTGCACTTTTGGGAAGCATGGAGAACCAGACACAGGAGTTTTGTGGCTTTTCTTCATTGGTTCTGACTTGCTCTGACTCCTCGCCTGCTCACCATTAGCACCCCGTGGTGCAGTTGTGTTTGACATCCCTGTAACAGCCCCTGATTTATATGGCCTCGCACAATCCCTCCTCCTCTCTGTGGCCTTGGGAGCAGCAGAACAGACATCCTGAAATGGAACTCCCTTGAATCAGTCACTGCCAAAGGAGCAAACACCTTCAAAGACCATTATCTTTGTGACTCAAACTTCACCCTTCCCAAACAATCTCTTCTTTTTAATGGACTAGAGCTTTTGGAGTTTGACAGAAGCAGACAAATACTCCAGTGGGCAGACTTAAAAAAAATCGGGTGAAAGCATGACTGAGATTCACAAGAGTGACAGAATAAAGGAGAGAAAGGATCCAGAGAGAAATCCAATGTGCTACATTCATCACTCACTCATTCAATTACAAGGATCTGAGCAACTGTCCAGTGAAGGGAATTCAAGCTCCCCATCTGATGGTGTATCTCTGATGCTTTTCCACAAGGCACTGCAGGAGATGAGCCGTGCTCCTTTCTACACCCATTCCCCACAGAAAATCTGCAAACCATCACCACCGATATTCCCTAATTTAGGATCCATTTCCTAACATTCTCTGCCTCCAAAGCATGGCCACCACTTAATGCCGTGCTTGCTTTAGGAATGTGGTTTTCCTTTGGTCCGATGGGAACACCACGGTTATGTGCTGCACGTGCCAGAGAGGCAGGGCTGACTGGGGAAGGAGAAGGGAGGCTTCAGCTCAGAAATGATAGTACCTATTTTTGGCTCCCGGAGCCAGGCTGTGCTGCTCCCACTCTGTTTTGATGCTCCAACACGTTTCGCTGGAGATGTCACCAATCCCAGGCAGTCACGACAGTCTGGGGTGCTGGGATTCAGCCTCGTGGGGGAGGGAAGACAAGCAGCAATTTTTCTGAAGTCTGCAGCAGGAACAAATGGATTTGTGGTGACTGTTATTTGAATATTAATATTTAGATGAAGATGTTTTTCAGTCTGAACATACCACTGGAACACAGGAGATCTATACCTGGCTCTCCCTTCCACCTGGCTGCAGTGGGACATCCCCTCTTCCTAAACATCCACCCTTGTGCAGCCATGGTGAGGTTTTCAGATCTGGTTAAATATCTTGCAGAATCAAATGTCCTCTTGCTGCTCACTGCCTGGGACACATAAAATACAAAATACAGTCTCCTGGAGTGAATTCATGTCCCAAGTGTGTTTTACATAACTACAGTGCCTGCTGGGGATGCACAGGATTTTCCCAGCACTCCAAGTGCTACAGTTCTCACTTCCATTAAGTGACAACTTATTTACATCCCAGAGTCCTGAGGCAGCACAAGCCGAAGGCTCTGCTCACATCACCTGCAGGTGCTCCCGGGAGGTTGTGAGGGCCTCCCCTCTCCATGGCTGTGCTGCAGGGCAGCCCTGCGAAGGAGACAGCCCAGAAACTCTCCTGAAACCCAACCTCGACCTGGGCACCTCAGTCTGTGCTGAAGGGGCTCCCCACAGCCCTGTGCCTCCTGCCCCCAGCAGCCTGTTCCTGCCTGGCACCGGCCCCTCAGCCCTGCAGCACTCAGTGGGGAGGGGAGACAAAGCGCTGGCTGCCCCTGGATCCCTGGAAGTGCCCCAGGCCAGGCTGGATGGGGCTTGGAGCAGCCTGGGACAGTGGAAGGTGTCCCTGCCCACGGCAGGGGGTGGGACAAGATGAGCTGTAAGGTCCCTTCCGCCCAAACCACGCTGTGATTCCAAATCCAACGGGATCCAAGGGAAGACAAGGCAGAGGGTGAGGAGCTTTGGGCATCTCTGATGCCAGGCCAGCGCTCTGGGAAAGCAGGGAACCAAAAGCCAACCCTTGTGGGCCTGCTGCTCACCCACCACAGGATCAGCTTTCCTTTCTTCAGCTGCTTTTCTTCATTCTGTTCTCCTGCAGCACCCTGTGCTATGGAGTGATAGAAACATGTAACAGCTTCTCCAAACACAGTTATCTTTAGAAATGGAACAGCAGAAGAAAATGACACCGTGTAGACACTGCAAAAAGAAAGCCTTCACTACATTCAAAAAGAAAAGTTACATTCTTGATCAAGGAACAAACTGGTCTGAATGTCACAATCACATTTTACAGCCATGTAACTCTTTTTATCTTTTTCTCTCCCAACATCTGAGGAAGATGAACATCTGATTCCATTATGTGGGAATTGCTTAAACCAGCACTGGGAGAAAATATGCAGTTGAATATTGATCTGAAAAGATGGAGGGAGTTCAGCCCTGAGTTAACAGTCCTGGATTTTGGACGGGGGCTGGCAGAGCTCAGCCCCTCTCAGGACCAGCCCCATCCTGGTTCCTGCCAGCCCTATGGCCCAAGGCTCCTGCAGCTCCATTCTTTTCAGCAAAAGTTGACTGAAGGAGCACAGCACCATTTTATTTAATCTTGGTTGGAGTTCTGGTATCCACAGGAAAAAAATCCTGGGAGCAGAGCGCATTTTCATGATCAGTGCAAACAGAGTGGTATAAAATGTCTGCACCGCTTCTTTCCACTCCAGCCCGTGCCTTTGAAGTCATGGTAACAGCTTTTGGATCCCAATCCTCTGGTGAGACTCCTTGATTTATTAGGTAAAACATCTGGAAAAAATGAGGACTTGTGGCAGTGTAAATCCTCCAGAAGGAGCGGAGAGAGGTTTCATCTGAGCAGCCCTCCTGTCAAAAGGCAGGAAACCTGAGCCCCGGCCGCTGGCTTGAGGGTGCTCCGAGGCTGAAAAGCTCCAGCCGGGCCGTTCCCGTTTCACCCAGTGGCCAGAAAGCAGCTGCGAGCAGAGGGATGTCCAGCAGCCCGGGGAGCTGGGACCACGCCAGGCCCCCGCAATGGTTTGCGGACACTCGGGTGTCAGCAGCAGCGCTGCCCTTGACAGCAGCAAGGAGCCCCTGGTGTGAATCCCGGCGCTCTGGGAGCTCTCGGGGATGTAAATTCCTGTGAATACCTGCCTGCCACCCTCACAGGAACAGGCACCAGCCAAACCCACTGCCCAGGCCCCGGGAGAGCGGCCTCGAGGTGACTTTACCATGCCACAGTTACAACAGGAATGCTGGAGAAGAAAATGGTTTGGAAGGAATGAAGCCCGTGCAAGTAACAAACAAGGTGACAGGCATTTTGTGAGGCAGATTCCTTCTTTTATTTGGAATCAGCCCTCAGGTAAGGGGGAAAAAGAGAGGGGAGAGGGAACATCAGGAGCAGCTGGCTGTGCACTGGAGTTCGGCGCCTCCGTGCAATGTGTGTGGTGGGCAGACACGTGTGAGCCCGTGCTCGTGCGTGTGCATCGGGGCCAGGTGTTTGTTACACGGGGGCAAAGGTACAAACCACCCAGGTACTTGACTCAGAATTATTTACTCTCTGCCTCCTCCACACAACAGCCCGGGTTCCAAATTTCAGTGCCGACGCTCTGGGGAAAATCCCCCGAGAACCATCCTTTGCCAGTTATTTTCCCATCTAAATCCCCCTTCCAGCAATTTGAATAACGCAGTTCAAACATCAGCCCCGGTGCCAGTGGTGCTTTTTGGAGGGGGCGTAGGACGGGCGGAGGAGGGGGAGTTTGGGGAGTATTTTTTTAATCAGATAAATTATTGCTGGGAAACCAGCCACTTCTCTCCATTCAATTTATACTCTATGGGGAATCCATCTAATACCCCTGCTCGGAGTGCGAGGCAGGACCAGCGAGATGCTGCATCAGACCAGGGAGGGAGGCAAAAGATGGGATGGAGTACAGGGAACGAACAAACAACGGGAGGAAAGGCCTCTGGAAAAGCCTGCGGAGAAGAGGGAAAGCCAAGGGATGTGTCTGCAGCTCCTCAGACAAGGGAGGAGGGGAGAAANGGAACCGCAAGGAGCTTTTCACCTGCAGGGAGGTGGCACAGATCCAGGAAGGATGGGGGATCCGATCAGGCTCTGCCTGAGCTTGCAAAGTGAGTTCAGTGATTTCCCCCATTTCCCAGTGGAACTGGGAAGGTGCCAGTTCACCTCACCGCTGCAACTGGAAGTGGTGAACGCTTTGCTGGCCGCCGGAGAGAAGCCAAAGCCTGGGAACAGAGACAGCTCGCAGCACCCGGGGCTCCAGCCGTGCTCGCGGGGCAGCGTGCCTGGGAACCTTGCCCTGCTGTCTGGGCATTCCTCTCGTCCCTGGTCGTGTTGCCAGCTCACCTCAGGCTCTGCTGCAGCTCCACATGTGAGGGACAGGCTGTGTCCCGAGGAGCTCCTCGTCCAAACGGGCACAGCTGGAGCTGGGCACTGCCAGCAGGGGCACAGGCAGGCAACGACTGCCCCGAGCCCACCGAGCGAGCCCAGAGCCCGCTGCCCCACGCGGGACTGGGTCCCTTTCATGTGCGAACACCAATTTAGTCCAGAGGCTTCCCACTCCAGCACTTCCCAGTGACTACAAATGCACACGGAGTTTTTAAAGAATTACAGGGTAATGGCACCTGAATGGGTGTCGAGGTGCACTTTGCTGGCCTTTTATTCTTCTTTATAACAAAGCATTCAAAGCTTTAGTGGGAGAGTTGGCAGTAAGCTCAGGAGATGGGGAGACTTCTGAGGATGATTTCCCAGATTCTGGGAGTGACTACAGTACAAATAATGTTGGGAAATAAAGGAATTGACTCAGCAGGAGGCAAAAGAGAACAAGTGGAAGAGTAACTCTGCTCTGGAAAGCTGCGAGGAGAATATGACACAAAGCAGAAAAGAGAAAAAAGGCCCAAAAAAAGAAATCCAGCGTGTATTTCGGAGGGATTCCTTCTGACAGCCTGACTGTCCAAAAGCTGCTGAGTGCCATTCTCAGGGAACTGGGCCTTACATGAAGTCCAGGGAATCCTGGCCCAAAACAACGAAGAGATGCTTTCAGAGCTCATTCCCACCTTCCCCAGCAGTCCACGGGCTCTCTCCAGTCCCCCCGGCTGTGTCCCAATCTAAGTAGTGTGGAGGTGTCACTCCTGACATTACACCCTCCTCTCCCAGGCAAAATTAATGCTTGAAGCAACACTGATCTAAACACGTAATTAAACCCCCTCTAGCCCACCTACCAAATAAACTCATTTCCAGATGCCAATTAACCTCCGAGGTTATTACTGGGGATTACAGATCTCCCTAGAACGGCTCGTGTCAGGATGCAGGGAGCCCACTTGTTCTGCAAGTGTCAGGTCATGGGGGTCACCTTAACCTTGCATCCTTGTCCAGCTACCACAGTCCTGGGAATAAAATTAATAACTTTCTGGCATTTTCTCCCTCTCTAAGAAATGGAGAAAGTGTTATCTCTTCCTCCTCATAATTTTTCCTTGTAGTTTGAGTCCCCAGACATCTGTACTTTGTTAAAGCACTGCCCATTTCAGAGGCTTTTTCCAGGACTGCATGAACTCTGGTGATAGGTATCCAAGCTGCTTTGTACATTTAGTAGTCCCTAAATGTCTGGTTTGGAATCTGTTCCAGATTCTAATCATTTTACATTAAGACTCAGGGATTCAGTAACCTCTCCCCTCCCAGTCCCCAAGAAAAACAGAAACAACCCTTCAGCCCTAGATCAAGCACAAACCTCACCAAACTCCCAGCCCGGAACCATCTTTCATCAGTCTCTGTTCCCCGTCACTCCCGGAGTCCCCAGGGTGTGCAGAGTCTCCCTGGCCAAGGAAAGAACACCCATGACATGACTCAGGACTTTCTCCTGACAGGAACAAGGTGGAGGGGCTGCTCTTGGCCAGCACATTCACATTAAGGGGCTCTTTGAGCCTCTCCAACATTTCTGGAGCCTCGCTGGGCTGTGGGAGTTTTGGGCTGCTCCACTGTTCCACTTTGGTTTTCATCCCTCATTTCTTTGACACCTGATGCCATGTGGTTCAGAGAAATCCCTCTGGGCTCAATAAACTATGGAACTGAGCCTCCTTATTCTGCTTTTTTCTTCCACCCGTGAGGACTCTGCTCTGGTTTTCTTTTTCCTCTGTCCAGCTGCAAACTTTCAGGTAACTTGTGGGAATTTTGCATCAGTGAAGTTACTCCCAACTCTGCTGACTGACAGTTTCAGGAGGAATTCAAGGGGAGGGAAGAATGTCAGGAAAACAGCAGGACACCTCTTTAGAAACCAAGACTAGTGCAAAAGGGCTGGAAATCTTGTTTTCATCACCCTGATGAAAAATTCCCTGATGCTGGAAAACGTCCCCCACTTTCCCGTCTTCTCCCATTTGCTGCAAGTTCTGACAGGAACAGCTTCTGCTGGGAAGAGCTGACTGTGCCAGAATGGGAGAGCTGCTGTTCCTACACCGCCCTCCCCTCCCCAGATCCCCACATTTCAGCCCAGAAAATGGAAATTGCTCCGTGTTTACCGACCCTCCTGCTCCTTCCCGTGCTGCCAGGACCTCTGTGCCCGAGCCAGGTCTCTGCTGTTTACAAGCCCATCTGCTGCTGTTGCTTTTCCTCACCTGAAGTTCAAATGCTCCATTCAGGATTTCGCTCGCCGTTGTGTTGGGAACTGCAAAGAGCAGCCGAGGATTTCAGGTGGGAAGTGAGCAGCAGGGAGAGAGGAATACAAATCTGTTCTCATCTAAAGAGCCCTCAAAATAATTAAAAAAAAAAGAAGAAAGAACCAGATGAAAGAGGAAATTCTAAATGTTTTCAACAGCACAGTCATTCCAAGGAGAGTTTCTCTCATATTTTTGTGAGAATTTGAACATTTAGAACCAGAAGGGAAAAAGCACAAGTGTTCCAATGGCTGTTTCCCTGAAATTACCCTGGTCCCTCTGGTCTCTGCAGTTTAGTCTCTGTGGGAGCTTCAAGCCTCCACTTTGCCCAAACCTGTCGAAAGTGAGTCGAGAGCTCTCCATGCAGTGTAACTCAAGGCCACATCTTTCCAGGAGTAAGGGGAGACCCTTGGGAGTCAGAAAGAGACTGGGAATGTCTGTGTCTGCCCTGAGGCCTTCCGTGGGGTGCCCAGAGACTCCCCTGAGCAGCAGAGCTGCTGCCCACCTGCCCAAGCCTGCAGGAGGGGTTCTCTCTCCGGAGGCTGATGGATTCAAGCTCTCTGCTATCCTTCCCTTTGCCAGCAGGGAAGCAGAGTGTGGAACAAGCCCGGGCAGGTGCTCAGACACCACCAGGCTCCTGCCAGGAGCAGGGATGGGAAGCAGCTAGGCTGTGGATCACGCTGTGCTCCCGGACACGGCGTGGCTGCAGTGGGAACCGGTGACCCCCCAGCTCCGCTGGGCCCCACTGCTGGGTCTGGGTTCTGTCTGCTCCCACTTGCAGCCTCCCAGTCCCTGTTGGTGCCTGGCTTGGAAGGGAAAATGGAAATTGTTCTCCCGGACCCTTCTCAGAGTCAGTGAGAATCAGGAGAACCCAAAGAGCTGAACTGCCCCGGCCAGAAACCATTGGTGGCCAAAGTGTCTTTGCTCCCACCCTTCCCGTGCTTTACACCTGGAGTTGTGAACTCAGCCAAGAGGTGGCTGAAGGCAGCAGCATTTGGAATGGGCTCTGCTGTGCCCTGAGCTTGGGGAGGCCCAGGCTGTCCAGACACACCTGCCATTCCATGTGGGACAGCAGACAGGCGGGTTACAGAACAAACATCCACGGGAAGTTCCCACTCTGTGCATGGACAGTGACTGAGAAGGAGCGGGAAGAACTGGAAGGTGGAGAGGATGGATGCTCAGGAAGGAAAAGCCCACCAGAGGTTCCTTCTGACTGTGCCTCTGTGCCACCGGACCGCAGTGGATCAGCTGCACCAGTTCCCAGCCAGGAATCTGCCTGCTTTAGGGAGGAACACGCTGTCCCACCTGGCAGCTTCCTGGCCCTGCCCTACCAGCTCAGCACAACGCGCAGATCCTGTCCCAAGGCTGGAGGCTGTTGGGAAAGGAGGCTCTCAGGAGGGCAGGAGCTGGCTGAGGCCCCCACTGTGGCCAGGGCTCTGACCTGGAACCCGGGGTAACGTTCTCTTCCCTCTGCAACGCCAGCGGCCCTTCCCCAAAGGATGTGTGTGTTTGGGTTATCTCTCTTTTGAGGACTTCACAGTGCAGAGCAAGGTCTGAAGACCCCAGAACTGCTCAGAGGTGCTGAGTGAGTGCTGGTTCAGCTTCCCCAGCCCCAGAGCACTCAGGGAAACTGCTGGATTTACAGACACACTCCCAGTGGAGCCAGCAAGGTGGTGGGATGCCCTGGAAATGCAGCGCTCAGCAGGTGAGGGCAGAAAGACTGAAATCCGACTTTGCAAAAAGTTCCTGCCTCGTTCACTCCCAGAAATGTCCTCCTTGAGCCGAACTGTTCCTGGGAATAGCTGTGTCTAACACCAGGCAGTGCTGCAGCTCCCGGGGCCTGGAGCAGGACCTCTGGAGCACACATGCTCCTCATTAATGCTAATCCAGGAGCAGGAACGATCCGAGAGCAGAACCTCGGAGGGGATTAAGCACACACTGCCTCACGGAGCTGCGGTGCAGGGCGGGATCCAACCTGAGCGTCCTCCGAAACGCACTCCGATCTGGTTGCCTTGGTTTGGCCTCGACTCCGGCAGGATGGAAAGAGCTCAGGGAGATGGTGAGAGAGGGGAGAAGGGAGAAAGGGAAACAGTCTGCTCCCTGTGCCCCCCAAAACGCAGCGTTTCACTGCTGGGGCTCTCAGCGTGCACAACAAACTTCTCTCCCTTCCCTCGGCCCGCTTACATTGTTCACTTTCCTGCAAATTGTTTCCACATTCTGTATAAATAACCCCGGTGCCAGCGAGGGGGAGGGGAGCCGCGGGGAAGGGGTGGGAGGAAACCCAATGGCTTTGTTACTTTGGAAAAAGAAGGTGGAGGATGAAGAGGAGCTGTTGGAGCTGCAGCCCTGGCAGACGGAGCAGAGAGTTGCCATCGAGCTTGCGTTCTGACCTGGAGGGAGAAGAGTAAACAAGGAGGAGATTATATATAATTACAGACAATCATGTTGCCGGGGATAAACAGGAATCAAAAGCACGGAGGCACTGGAGTCTGGCACATCCCCAAGCATGGAACAGAAGCCAGCCAGCGAGAGGCACTGCGGCTGGAACGCGCATCCCTTCGGGCCTGCTTTCACTTAGCTCAGGGGCTGGGGGGTTTTGCCTCTCTTTTTGGCTGGAGGCATTCCCCCATGAAGAGAGGAGCCCATCCAATGGGGAGCAGAAGCCAAACTGAAGTCAGCAGAATTCTTCTCTGTGACATTCACAGATTACCCTGTGAGAAACGTCAGAAACCTTTGGAAAAGATACAGCCCACTGAGGTCAGCAGGAACAACAGCAGCAGGAATTTCTGAACAAAAATGGCTTTAGAGACACTCCAGAAGCTGTGCCTGAGTGTCCTGTGGGCAGCTCCTCTTTGGCTGCAGCTCAGGGTGGCACTCAGGTCCTGCTCGGGGCTCCCAAGGATCCAGGGCTTGCTTAACAGGGAAACGATGAACAAAGCCGTGGAGCAAACCTGAAACAACGGCAGATGGGCCATAAGGGCTGTGCTGTGGGTTTTAAAATGAGGGCTTGGGGGAATTTAACAAAGAAAAAAGAAAAGGAGCCTCCTTTGTCCTTCTTTTTCCTTCCTTGGAGGCTCTGGAGAGTCAGAGGCAAGGTGACAAACAAAGGACAGCAACCTCCGATGGTGACAGGAGGACATTGTTTAGCAAGGCAGTGTGAAGAGCTCCCTCTCAGGCACTGTTTTCAATCCAAATAGCTCACAGCCCGCTGAATTCTTAAGCCATTTTCCTGATCTCTCAGCTGTTCTTCATTGAGAACACAGGCAGATACTTCAAAGCAAAGAAAGCAGAGAGGAAAAATAAATATATATAAGAAACAACCAGCCCCGTGTTTAGAATCTGCATAAGAGCAGAGGAGGCAGGGAATGCTCACAGGCTCCTTCACCTCCTCCCTTTCAGTACAGGTGCTCTAAGTGTCCTTTCTCCTAAGGAAAGAAAATGGATTTTTAAAAGGAAATGACATTTACTCTCTGAGAACAGTGTCACAGTTTGGTGGATGATATTACCTGCCTATCTGGGGTAGGACTGCATATTTGCTGTGAATTCATCATGATGGGCATTTTTCCTCTGGGATTTCTTCTGCTGGCAAATCCTTCCCCAGAGGATGTAGCTGTGTGTGTGCACATGCTGGAGCGAGTGAAAGATCTCTCTGCTGGCCATGTAGAAACTGTTTGGGCATCACAGACAAGTGATAAAACAGGAGTCATGTTCCTCTCAAAACTGCTGGAAAGAGCTCAGAAAGAGCAGAGGGAATGGGCTTGGAAAAGACAGTAAAGGGTTAAAAAAGGTATTTGGGGTCCAAGTCTTATCTACTCTAAATTTACATCGACTCTGTGAGGTAATATTTAAGCAATCTACTCCCATGCCAAGTTACAACAGCTCCTTCCAAATACCCCAGACAGTGAACAGAACCAAGAATAAAAACAAGATAACACACCGATAGCAAAAATAGCCGAGCACGTCCTTTCCCTCGCGCCCCTGCGCACCGTGGGGCACAAAGAGAACTCAGCCATGTGGTGAGAGGGTAGGTCCGGACAGGCTACAGCCTCTTTACTTTCTCTTTCATTTCTACCTGACCAAGAAGGGAGAAGGACACAGAGCTCTTGTGCCGATGTTCTGGCAAAACTGAAATGAGGTTACGGATCTCCTGCAAGCACAAATGAACATCAATCACCAAACACTCATCAAGGCGCAAAACACAGTCCCTCGGTGTTATTAGACAGCAAGAATTAAGAGTTTATCAAGCTGGAAAGAGCAGATCCTCGAGGGAGAATGGATTTCATAAGCAAGCAGCAAATCCTTCTCCAGGCACCTCAGCGCGACTTCGGCAGCGAGAAAATCAAAAGAGCTCCCACCTAAAGAGAAACACACAGGAGTGTTCCCAGCAGGCGTCTTAGGAAAAGCCCTCGGCGGGAGAAAGTGTCAATCCTGCCTCGCCTCCTCCTGCTTTCCTGAAGCAAAGAGCGAAAAAAGACAGGGGGAAATAAAACAGAGCATGATATTTGCCTTGCTGCTTATTTTTGCCCTGCAAAGCCAATCTGTGTGTGCTGGAGGAAAGGTTTGCACTGGCTCGTCACAAAATCTCTGCAGTTGGGTCAGGCAGGGGGACACCCTGGCTTAGGACAGGCTGGAGGCAGCAGTACCAGCCGGACACATCCCACGGAGGTGCATCCCCAGAGCTCTCCAGTGGAAGCTGCTGGAGGTTGGCAGAGGTGAAACCCAGCTGCATCTCACCCTGGTAATCCCATTTTGGAGATTGGAACTCGGCCATGGGGAATGAAAATACAACTGAAGCATTTCTTCATTCCAAGTTTGCCTGGCTGCCTTGGAGTCCCACCTCTGGAAAATCCAACGATAAAGGGACAGAGTAAACAGGGTAATTAGGGTTTCCCCAGCTCCTTGCTGGCAGTGCTGGAAATCCTTGTATTCCCAGCCCTAGGACACTGTCACGTCCTAAAGTGTCCAAGCGCACAGGGATGGGGGACTTCTCTGAGGTCAGGGAGCACGGGCTGGGGGGACCAGGGGATGAGCTGCAGTATCACCCACTGCACCTTTCGTCACCTGTGACCTCTCCATGGCCCCACTTCCCTACCCAGGTGCTCAGGAGGCAGGTGTTTAAACCTGCCAGCCGGAATATGCGCTTCCCTGTCACTGCTCACGTGCTGACATCCCTTACGCAGCCACTTTGGAAATGAATATTCCCATTTTTTATGAAAACAGGCAGGGATGAGCTCAGCCCTCCAGGCCAGAGCTGCTGGGCACAGGCACCTTGCAACACGTGCCTGTAATGGAGGCAGCAGGGGAACCCAACATTGTGTTTAATGAAAAAAAGCCCTGCTTCAAGCTTCTGAAGGGTTATTATAAGCTGTGGCAAGATGGAACTCAAGACATAAGTCTCTTTGTATTTAATAATACATGGGATCGATTTTTTCCTGTGGAGAAACTTCAATGAACACCTTTTTTTTTGTTGTTTAAATCTTTTGTTGCAGGTATTGATTATTCATTGAAAATCTAAACCCCAAAGATGTGACCAAATGATTTCACAAAAAAGGTCTGATTTCTGCACCAAAGCAGGCGTTTCCAAGCAGTGACAACCCTTTTGCTGTACAGATATTGCAGCGCTGATGGTGAGTTTATAATTAGCCCATACAAATGTGTATGCAAACGTACATAACTGCATCTCACCCCCTAAAGCAAAAATGCAGCTACAGTGGGAGCCAGAGAAATGCAGCAAGCATTCTGAGCATAGCAGGTAATTAAAGCAGATTAATAAAAGTCAATTTATTACCAAACTGTCCCCAGAAAGGCTCCCACAAAGCCCACTTGGAGAGCTGTGACATCCAAGCCACCCATGTCTGCTGAAGAGGCACCACTCCCTGGCTTTACTATTAAATCACTTTCTCACAGACAAGGTCCAGCAGCCAATGACTCAAACACCTGTGTTTCTGTACCTGATGCAACGCGAGGGTGGCATCCTTTTAAACACGTATTTATGCTTTCTTAACACCCCAGATCTCCTCCTGAACGCTGGCTGTACCGCGGGTCTGCTGGGATTTGTTCTCCGAGCTGGAGGGGGGCTGGAGCAGCCATCAGGAGACGGGGATTGAGACGCACATGAGACAGGAGGAGGCAGAGGGAGAGAAATAAAGGACGAAGATCAATTAGCGATCTGATCCCAGGGACAAAACGGCACAAACGTGGTCCCTAAAGTTCCCTCAAGTCGGTCGTGGGCGTAAGCGCTGGGGAGGGACGCGGTGCTCTGTGACAGAGCCCAGTTACAGCGGCCGGGCACGAGTCCCCAGATCACAATAAGGCAGCTTGAAGGTGACAGATTTCATTGTTGAAGGTGATAAAATTCCGCGTGGCGCGCTGCAAAACGAGGGCTGGAGCTGCGCCCGCGGAGAGGGAGCAGCGCCGCAGGCAGCGCGGCGGGAGGGAGGGAGCGCTCGGCTGCTCTCCCGGCCTGCAAGGCCCTGGAGAAGTGCCCGGTGCCCGGCTGGGTGACAGGTTCGCTCTTGCCTGACACAGGGCAGGGGAGCTGCTGGTAGGCATTGCCACCTGTGCCGTGGGAGAGCCACGGCGCTGCCCCGGAGCGGCGTCTGCCGTGGGTGGGCACCGGGGACCGCAGGGACGGGACGGGACGGGACGGGACGGGACGGCCAGGCAGGATCCTGCAGGATGCACACCGGCCACTGCACCTTCTCCTGCTCGTGCTCCGTGCAGGTGCTCTCCCCCAAGTCCCTCCCGTCTCCTGCGAGGGTTACATCAGCATAGGCTCACCATGAACAAGGTGTCCCCAAAGCTTCAGGCTTCGTTTTCCAGAATAACCCTGTTACACGGGTAGAACACCCACCCAGCAAAAGCCTGACCTTTGCTGCCCTTAACACGTGCCCACTTTGCTGCAGAGACTCTGTGGAAGGGCTGGGCAAGGACAGGTACTGACTCTCAGTCACACAGAGGTGCAGCTCAGGCTGGACACTGCCCCAGCCAGGCTGCTTGAAATGCAGGAAAGACTCAGTGGCAGAGACGTGAAAACAACAGGAAAATCAAAGCCTGAGACTAAAGGAGCAATTAGACCAGCCTCGGAATATATTTGAGTCAAATCAATACATACAAGAA
>VZTI01004612.1:509349-571883 GCA_013397865.1 Struthidea cinerea | reverse complement strand
CTCCCTCCCTCCCTCGCCCCCTCCCCAGCCCAGGCTGAGCTCCAGCCTCACTGTCTGCTTCATCAGAGTATGCACAAAGTGCAGTGACAACACGTCTCCTAAGATGCTTTATCAGTTTTGCAAAGTCCCAGTTCATCCTCCTCTTGTGGATCCATTTACATATTGATGTATTTATTCCCCTCTCTCCAGGCAGGCCCCGTGAGATTAAACTATTTTATTTACAAAGACATTGGGGTTGCAGCTCCTAACAATTAAGTCAGCCAAGATGGAACTTTGCTGGTGCTCTCAGATTGATGTGTGAACAGAGGAATCGGCCTCGTCAGCGATTTGGGAGCAGCCGGGGGGACTGGCTCAACCCCATCTCTATAAACCACTCAATAGCTGCTGCAACTGGGAAAAATGAATTGGGGTGGTGGGAGGCACCAGTGTGCAGAAGGGAGAGATAATGAAGAAGCAGAAGGAGTGATGGATAAAACCAGGAGGAGAAACTTTGCCATCAGGGCTCACCTTCAAAGGTTGGTGCTCCAGAGTGGGTTGTGCCTCCTGGGAACTCGCAGGCTCCTGGGAGCTGCCCCTGCTCCATCTTCCCATCCAAGCCAGGCACACAAAGCTCCAGCACATGTTCCCGTTGGATCCTGTGCCTCCCACCAGGTGAAATACGTCCATCAGAGCACCTCAGGCTCCTTAAACACCGGAGCTGAAAAGTCACCTGCCTATTCAGGCCGGTATAAATCTGGCACACTATTGCCTCTCCCTGACAGCAACCTCATCCAGCGCCAGCGTTCTTCCCAGCATCTCTGACATTTCAGAATTATATTTAGAGGCCTGGATGGGAATTTAATTTTGAAGTTTTCCACGGCACCCTGTCATATAAATATTCCGCAGTGCCTGCCGTCGGGGGTGTCGGTGCAGAGCGAGCCTGTGCCGCTGCCTCTAATTAAACAGGCCCAAGGAAGGGCACTAAAGAGTGCTGGAACCATCTTAAAAGTCAGCACGTGTCTCCCTATTAATTCTCACCCTGATCTTTTGCATAGCACTATCGCCAGGCTAATTAATCACCGGTGTGAGCTCGAGCATTAATTGGAACAATGAATCATTTTTTTTGTCTGTTCCTGGCTACTTCTAGCCTATAGGAATGCAGCTACTGCCATTACTTTAATAATTATTATAAATATAAAGCCAGCAGCACGCACTACATTTGGTAGGTATTAAAAAAGACGTGGTATTTGGCCTGGAGCATTAACAATCTGGTGCATGTTCAGGGGAGTGATGGATGCAGCCCGCTGACAGACTGGAAATGTGCTCCCTGAATCACTTTAACTCAGGACACTTTATGAAGGTGCTGAGGAAAGCACAGGTTTCAGGGATCCAGCATCTGGATCAACATGCTTCGGCAGGTCCTGGCCACTCGTGGCTTGTTGGGACTTCCAGGGCGCCCAGGGATGGAAACGTCTCCATGGACGGCATGAGGGGAGGAGAAGCTGCTGACGGAGCTGTTCCGAGGGATCAGATCATAAATGCAGGGAATGACTCAGGTGCACCCTGCGTCCTGCCCAGGAGAAGCACCTGCATGCACAATGCCCAGCTGGGATGTGGCAGTGACAGCTCAGGCACTGGGGGCGGGACTCACCTCCGGTGTCAGGCTGGCAGAAGCACTCCGGGCTTCAGATGCTGGGAAACACAAAGCCACAGGATGAAAACAGAGCTTTTTAGGGAGGAAACAAAAGCTAAAATGTGAACAGCTATAAACCCCCAGTTTGTCACCCAGAGGACAGCAAGTATTTCCTTTCCTTGCCAGCCTGGAGGCTGGGGAAAAGCAGAAGTGGGTGAAGGAGAGCTCAAGGTGAGGCCCGTTATTTACTGCTGCTGATGAATAAGCAAACCCCCACATCATGTTTTCCTCCAGGACAGGAAAAGCTCTGGAGTGTTTAGCAGGCCGGGCAGTTGTTCTTTTCCCCCTCCTGGCGTGTGTTTTACACGCTCTTCCAGCGAGACGCAGGCCCACTATTAATTGTTCGCACACATAAAACACACGGAACTCTCCTCCACCCCCACTCAGACCCAGCAGACCGAGTGGGGGAGGGCTGGAAAAGTCACCTACCGAGACAGAGGTGGGGGAATAATGTAAGAAAGATCTAAAAGGATTTGTGTTGGTTTTTAAAAAAATGTAATATACTTCTCTGCGCCAGTTGAAAAGCACAGGCTTGTTTGAACTTCCCCGGGAAGGCGGGAGCACGGGGCAGGAATTGGCAGGCTCCGATCTGGCTGCTTTTCCTTATTATGAGAAAATCCACTCTGGTCTTGTGCGAGGGTATGAATTCTTCATCTCATATTGTGTTTGCACAGAAGCGTGAAATACATCCCGAGCACTGGTGCCCGTCCCCAGAGCACAATGCGAGAACAACGAGGGCACTGAGAACGGGGCCGCTGCTCTTCCAGGGCCCGGGCTCTGCACTGCATTCACCACATCCGTGGCGCTGAAAAGGAGAACCCGAGGCACGTATTTCCTCCCCAGAGCTCGGGGGCCCTGGGCTCTGAGCTGTCGTCCCTGTGGGAAGCTCCCGCCTTCCGTTCCGTAAACGTTCCCCCCGCTGCCGCTGAATCACCAAATAATCGGGAGACCCGTGGGAAGGGAATTAAAGGGTGGTTATCACGCTGCCGTGTTCTGCTCACTTTATTTGTTTTAAATGACCATGAAAGCAAAGGGGAGGAAAAGAAAACACACAAGTGGAAACTTAATTGAGCTGCTGAAATGTCTTTAAAGGAGCATTCTGGGCTGGATTGCGATGCCTCGGCTCCCACTGGTGGCATTTGCTCACGTGAGTGGGCAGCTGATGAGGCAGCTCGGGACCTTTCTCTGAGTGATCTGTGTCTCCTGCTGCGCGTTCGGAGCAGAGGATGGGCACAGACACGCAGCTCTGGGGGCCTGGGGACACTGCATGTCCCAGAAAGGGGCAGGATGGGAGCAGGCTGCAGCTACCCGGCACTGCTTTGGGCTACACGGGGCTGAGTCCTTGTTTCACGGCAGGGTTTGCTACTCCAAGGGGAATATCCATGTTGGGGTACAGCTTTTCCCTCCTGGAGCCAAAGACCATCTGCCCTGACTCCATTTCTGGGCAGGAGGAAAGGGGAAGCCGTTCTCATCACAGACACCAAAGTGCAGGCACGAGGTGATAAAACCACCTGAAGGCACAAAGTGGCCTTGGTTAGATGCTGTCTCAGGGTGGAGGTTTGGGAAGGGCTTCCAGAGGGGCTGCAGAGCCCATGGAGGATTTATGGGGCAGGAGAGCACATCAAAGAGCTGGGCAGCAGCTGGTCCAGGACAGGAGCACGAGCGGAGGGACAGGAACGGTGCCACAGGAACAGGAGGGAACTTCCCAGCACAAAAGGACCAAAATGTGGGGAGAAGACTCTGGCAGAGAAGAGGGAGGAACTGCCCTGACCAACTGACTGGAGCTGGAATGTAGGAGAGGGGGCAAAGAAAAGCCAAGATGTGGAAATGTAGGTCCCACAATCCAGCACAAACCAAGCCACCCACACCTGAGGGAGAAGACAGGGCGGGACCGTATGGGAAAAGGGGGCTCAGGAGATCCAGTGTGGGAGCCCAGGGATCTGACAGGGAACCTGCTGGACCTGCTGGAGCAGCCACACTCCAGCTAATCTCTGAGTGGAACAGAACTTGCCTCTGGCTTGTTACACCCCATTTTATTATGAGTCCAAGATGCACCCAAGTAAATAAAAATGGGTTCCTCTCTCTTCAATCTTCTGCTGGATCTTAAAATCCTCTAACATGCAGGCAACTCTATCAAAGACCCCTTGGGAAGAATCCCTGCATTTTCATGCCTGAGTTCTGAGTCCTGTGCAAATCCAAACAATGGGAGGAGGAAGAGCTGAGCTGCTCTGCCCTGCTGTGTGCATCCCTTACAGTGGCCCAGCACTGCTCAAAGGAATGGACCAGCTCCTTTCTGACCCATTTGTCCAATCTCCTCCCCATGCAGGGGCCAACTCCAGCCCAGGAGCAGTTTTTGGGATGCCCTGTCTCCTGCTCAGTTCCTCCTCCCCATATCTCCATGCCCCAGGCGTTTTGTCGGGTGCATTCCAACCCCAGGATCTCCCAGGAGCCTGGTGCTCTGAAATCCAGTGAGGTGGGGTACACACCCCGCTTGGGCTGGGAAGATAAGGAAAAGGGCAGCCAGGGATGGGAAGGGGAAGGAGACCTTCCTGCACACCTCCTGCTCCACTGGTTCTCACTAGGTCAGCACTTTCTGGGAACTGCTGCGTTGCCAGATGTTGATTGGGCATCTGACAGGAGACGAATAAAGCCAATAAAGCTCTTATTTCTGGCTATAAAAACAATAATGAAAAGCAGACGGGGTGGGGGATAGGCTGCCCAAGGCCTTCTCAGGCCACACTGAGCCGACTGTAGCAGGACCTACCTTCATCTGCCTTCCCCTCCTGTTCCCTCCTGCCTGTGTGCCATGAGCAACAGCCCTGAGCTGCAGCACTTGGATGACGCTGTGTACAGTCAGAATTCCTCCGTTCCTGTCCAAGGCACTCCCCTTGGTTTACTTTGCCTGGCCAAGCTCCCCAGCCCCAATCCTCCTCCAGAGCCGACCCCACAGTGGGATCAGGGCTGCGCACAGCAGGGCAGCTCCGGCGTCCCCACACGGGCCAAGTCACCTCCTTTTCGTGCCGGCTCCTCTGCCTCCAGCGCGGCACGGGAGAGCTCTGTTCCCGTGCCAAAGGCTGCCCAGACCTCTCCCCGAGGCACAGCCCTGCCTGTGCTTTCAGCTCCTGCACAGCTAAAGACCAAGGGCTGAATATCAGCCACTTCCTTCATTCTCTGCTGTACCAGCCTGGGGATATTTGGCCAGTTCTGAGGAGTTCTGAGATTCTGAGCTGTATTTCTGCAGGCAGAGTTGCTACACAGCTGCCAGCAGAAGAGCTGCCTTTGTCCCTCCCTCCAACAGTGACACCTCTGCTCTTGGGAAGTGCTGCAAAAGATCATAGAAAATCACAGGATCCCAGACTGGTTTGGGTTGGACGGGTCCTTGAAGATCATTTCATCCAACCCCCTGCCATGGTCAGGGACACCTTCCACTGTCCCAGGGTGCTCCAAGCCCCATCCAGCCTGGCCTGGGGCACTGCCAGGGATCCAGGGGCAGCCACAGCTTCTCCGGGCACCCTGTGCCAGGGCCTCTCCACCCTCACAAGGAAGATTTTCTCCCTAATATCCCATCTAACCCTGCCCTCTGGCAGTGGGAAGCCAGATCCTACCATGCCCACACCTCCCAAAGCCAGGTGACAGCTGCAGATTTGGAGGGTGAAGGAGATATTTATAAACAACTCCCTGGGTTTATAACCTCATAACCAGGGATCTAAATGAGCTCCTGGGCTGCCCCATGAGAGGTCTTGAAGAACCCACAAACCTCAAGGGTGGTGGCAAAGGTCTCATCCTGCCACTCTGCCATCCTGGGAATGCTGGCACTGGCCTGCGCACACCTGGCTCTGGATAAACCTGCAGCTCCAGTTCAGTCCATGGCAGTGAGAGCAGCCCTGTTCCCCACTGGGATCCAGGCCGGCAGCTGAAAGGAAACATTCAAAATGTGCATTAACACCGTTTTACGGGGTGGCCACCAGCACAGGGACAATGTCCAGCACCACAGGGACAGCGTCCAGCCTGGCTGACTCACAGTGGCACAAAGCAGAGTTGCATGGCTGTGGTAAACTGCAGCTCAGGCCGAGCTCTGACTCATAAAGCCAGGAACAGGAGTTCTTCCCAAACAACAGCGCCTTCAGCCCAGAAACTGCTGCAATCCACATGGGAAAACCTCCTGCTGGACCTCGGAAGGCCAAGGAGTCAATTCCTGATCCACAGGCCAGTGAGCTGCCTCAACACCCCAGGGTGTTGATCTGGTGACAGTTGTGCAGACACCTGCACCAGCAGTGACACACCCACCTATGCACTTAACATTCCTGTTTTCCCAGGCCTCAGTTGCCAGCACAATGGATTGGGAATGCACATTTAAGGTGGAAAGCATTCCTGGAAACTGGCTGTTCTTCAAAGGCATATTTACTGGATGTTCCAATAGCCACGACTCCATAAACATACCGTAATATTACACTGGCTAAAAATATCTGGGATAAAAGAAGAGTGAAACTCCCATTGCCATTTTATTTAATATTTTTATCAATGATCTAAATGACTCTATATAAATCCTTGTCATGGGGAAGTTTGCAGATGCCAATGAGATTGGTGGGAGGGGAACAAGCAGCAGGATTGGACTATCAATACACTGGGATCTGACATGAGTGAGAGCTGGCCACACGCCAGTGAAACGTGATTTAAACAGTCAGATACAAGGTAAGAAATCTGAAACCAGAAACACAGGTTACACTCACACGATGCTGCCTCGGGAAGGAATAGTTTGGAAAAGGACTTGGAGGACATTGGAGATTTGCCGTAGCCCTAAAGCTGCCATAAAAAGGGGGACTGTGATCTCTCGGTGCTTAGAAGGGACAATGGAAGATCCCAGCAGGAAGGGCTCCTTCTGCACACAGCTCCAGGATCCTGCTGGAAGGCCACGTTCAGGCTCTGTTCCTTCCTGAATGGAGAAAGGGAAAACACTGGAGTGGCTCTGCAAAGCCAAACGGCGACCCTGGGCTGGGGAACGGGAGCTGCCCCACGTTCTCCTGAAGGAGCCCAAGGTGTCAGCTTGTGAGGGGTGTGACTGAGACAGGACCTGGCCACTGCTCCAGGCACTGATTCAGGTGGCAGTTGGTGGGGAGGGCTTTTGGGAACAATGATACCTCTTCCGAGACAGCTGCAAATTTCACCTTGAAGTAAAACCTAACAGAAGCAGCCATGGAGGATGTCCAGCACTGGAAGAGCTTCCCAGGGCACCAGGTGAAATGATGAGGTCAGGTGTTTTCCAGAAGGGGCTCTTTACCTCACCTCTGGGAGAAATTACACAGGGGGTTGGCTACACTACACGTGGCTGTGGGAATCCCTGGATTACTATACTGGAGCCTAGTCCTCACACAAACTGTTTGGAGCAGGCATCTCTTTGTATGTGGAGGAATGGAGGAAGCCTGTGGAACGGCTCAGGCAGCCTGAAAGACTTTTCCTGGCTGCCTCGAACTCTACACAAGGGGATACTTCTGCTTAAGCTTTACATACTGTAAGTTATAGGGCTGTCTCTTCCCAAATTAAGCAAACAGGGATTCCCTCCTGCCGAGCTGAAAATCTCAGTATCAGTTTCTCCAGTCCTCACCAAATCCTCACCAGTCTGGCTCTGGAGAAAATGCATAAAGAACCCCCATCTGCTCCGAGTTCCAGCTGGGGAGCTGCACGGATATCAGCGAGGTTTCAGGGTGTAACAGAGCAGAAACCAGCTCAGCATGCTCATCTTCTCAAGCTAAGTCTGTCCTTCTGTTTCCATAGATTAGCTCTTCCCTGCATTCCCCCTGCACAGGATGCCAGCCTGGCCACGGCAGCAGCAAGCCGCGAACAGCAGGAGGTCCCGCTTCATCCAGCACCAGCTCCCACATCCCCAACACTGGCAGCTTTTGTTCTCCTCGTTCCTGTCTGATCTCTCCAGCCCTGTCTTACATTCCTCCTTCAGGGCCCCCTCCGAAAGTTACTCCACAAAACAGGATCCTGCTTTTCTATTTCAAATCCAGGCCTGGCATCGGAGCAAAAATAAAAAGCGATCCATCCTCGCACCAATGCACAAGGGTCTTTTTCCATCTCTCCCTTGGTTTGTGCAAGCTCAACTGTCCCAAGTGAAAACTCAGCTGCTGTTTGGATACACAGGGAATGCATGGACTCAGGCAGTGGGATACAAGGAGTGTATTTCCTGGATAAAAAAGTGAATGCATTGAATAAACTGATCTTACCTGAACAGCTTCCTGCCAAAGCCAGCTGGGAGCTCGTGTCAGTCACTGGGTGAACTCCACTTCTCACTGCTCCCATTCAGTGCTGTGTCCCACACAGCACAGCAGCTCTTGGCTCCTAAATCCCACGTCATCAGTGGCAACTTTTCCACCGTAGACCAGATCCTTGGTGGAGCACCAGGCACGAGTGTTCTCGGCAGAGCCAGGTCTGCCCAGACAGTGCCATCCCTTCCCTCGGGAGCTGCAGCGATTCTAATCATGAAACAAGCAGCTTCCCAACTGCGAGCTATTGCTTCCCTGGAACACCAGCATTTCAGAGTGAATGTGTTATCGAGACAATAAACCAGGCTGTGCATGTCCAGCTTAACTTTCATCTGCTGTTTCCGGGAAGGAGCAGCTGCTCTGACAGCTCCCTGCGCCTCCCGTGCCTGTGTTGGTGTTCGCTTTATCTGGAGCAGGGCAGCCCCTTTGAGGGGACTCTCCTGACCTTGCCAATTGCTACAGGCAGGTCCAGGCTGCAGAACTGGAGTCCTTTCAGCCATGGGAGGAGCCCCAGAGACCCACAGAGCCCAAGCTGCTATTGAATGCTCCAAGCCACGGGGCCAGACCAGAGCTACCCCAAGTAATTCCTCCCAAAACACAGAGTGGACCAGCACTGGACAGTTCACTGCCCAGATCTGTTCCTATTGCACCTTCCTGCTTCCTAGTGCAGGTGGGACCTCTAGGAAGCCTCTCTGCCCCTGCTTGTCTCCCTGCAGGACCTCATGGTGCTTCCCAGACAGCTTACACAGCCCAGTTAGCTACATCCCCCCCCCTTCCACTCTGTTCTGGTTCAGCTAAACAAGGCTCCTCCTAGCAGGAGAGGGAAGGTGGTGTGATTGGAGCTCACAGGTTACCCACAGCTGTCAAGAGCAGCTGTGGCTGCCCCATCCCTGGAAGTGTTCCAGGCCAGGTTGGAGCAACCTGGTCTAGTGGAAAGTGCCCCTGCCCACAGCAGTGGTTGGGACTGGATGGGCTTTAAGGTCCCTCCAAACCTCACCAGCCTGTCATTTCCTGATTATCCTCTCGTCTGTGAGTGCAGCCTTCAGAGGTCCATGCCCTGGGAGCTTGGCTTGGACCAGCAAACCCTCAGACGTTTCCAACTCACAGTCAGGCTGTGGATAAAAGAAAATCCAGAGCTGAGGTTCAGGAAGGGAACCGTGTGTTCTCATGCTGGAGGCCCTGAAGGAAACAGAGGTGAATTCCCATAAAGAAATTACCAGGATCATTAAGGATTAATAATTATCTTTGCATCTGATAAGCTATTGGAGCATTAATTTCCTGCGAGTTTTCTGTGAGCTGTTGTGTGTACAACAAACTGCGTGAGAGCTCAGGCGGCGCTCCCGGGCTCCGCTGACAGCCCGGGTAAGATGTGCTCAGCCACCAGCTATTTTCCAATTAACGTGGAGCTGTGGTGTGATGAGTAATCGTGCACAGAGAGAGGCAATCTTAATTTGCCCACCCTTAGAACAGGTTACTGGGATTTCTAATGGGTGGCAAACAATTGCAAATCCTCACCAACCAAAATAACAGGGCCCTGGCCAGTGTCAAGTCTAATTTCACTAAACACCAGGGTCATTACATTCTCCTGTGGTGGTTGATTTGGAACTGGCACCAGGAATGAGTTATTCCCACTCCACAGGGATTTCAGATTTCATCTTGGCTTCTATCTTTGATTTATGGAACAGATTTATTTTCTGGGTCACGTGTTAATATTTTTGCCCTTCTGCTAATGATAAGGTTTGCAGTTCAGCATCTCATTGGTGAAGAAATCAGGAGTGTGGCATCTGGGTGTGCTGGAAGTGCAGCCGGCCACCTTTAGACACTTCCACTGGCTCTGAAACACTGGTGTTCTCCTGCCTTGCAGAAATCTCAGTTCCAAAGCATCACTCTTCTCCCAGAAATGAATTCTGCCTCAGGAGCTGATTTAAATCAGGGACCAAAATAGAGGAAAAACCACTCTCCTGTTATTTTCACTCTTCTCCTGCTCAGAATCTCATGCAACAAATCAGCTGCTACTTACGGAACATCTTCCCAAGACTGAGCGTTGTTCCTGGAGAGGCTGGAAGAGGAGGGCACGTCCCACCGCCGCTGGAGCAGCACACTCAGCACAGCACTCTGCAAGCTGCTCCCAGCCACCTTCCATCAAACACTGCTGGGCAAATGTTTGTGGTGAGAGGTTCTTAAGGACCCAAAAAATTTTAAAAATGAAGGAAAACTCTCTCCGTGTCCTGCTGGTGATTTGCCTCCCCCCACACTCCCAGTAAAACCTCCCCATCTCCACCCTAAAAACCCCAGTTTGTACCTCCAGCTCTGCAAGTGCCACGGAGCACCCTGGTCCAGTCAGGGTCATGTTTTCAGTCTCCCTACATAATTTAGCAAGATTTTACTGCCAGAAAGTAATTTCTCTGCAAAGAAAGACCAGTAAGCCTTGCCTGATGCCTTTAGCTCTGTATAACTGCAAATTTAATGACCCTACACGCTGCTGTGTCCTGTAAATCTTTAATAAAAATATTAAAGAGCCCCAGCAGAGGATCTGCTGCTCAGCCCCTCGTCACTGACACTCACCCTGAGCTCCGAGCCTTCTTCCCAGTATTTTGCCCTTTTCAGTAATAGATTATTTTAACCTACATTTAGGGAGTTTGGGCCATAATCCATCAGGCAAAATTTTCTTAAAGCCTTGTGGACAACCAGATAGATTTATACTATCTAGCCTGATAGTTATTTCATTAGCATAAGTGATCAAATTAGCCTGACATGATTTACCTGCAATATATCCATGCTGACTCATTCCTATTACAGTAAATTTATTCATCCTAAAAAAAAAAAATTGAGCCGCAAACTAACTGTAAATGAACATTTTAGAATAACAACATTCCTCTGGAATCTCTGCCTCCTGTTCTCATTTCCGTTGGGATGGAGGACAGGCATTTTGGGGTTGTTTTGGGAACAGGCCAGACTAAAAGCGAGCCAGAGGGCACAGGAACAAGTGGAGGCACGAAAGAATTATCACTGCAGAGAGGGCAGCCACAGTCAAGGACACTTGACTCCTTTCACAGACGGACACAGCACCAGGAATTAAGCCTGGCACGAGACACCCAAAATGGGATTTATCTGATCAGATTTCCTGCAGACCCTGACGAAGCACCTTGGGCAGGAGAGAGAGGAGCAGGTCCACCTTGGAGCTTCCAGCCACAGACCCACCATTGCCTTCTACTCCTAACGCGACTACTAAAGCCCACCCCCAAAAAGTAAGAAAGCTATTGCACGGCCAAACGATCTGTTTCTTACGGTTCCTCTCCCCACCGTGGTGGGCAATCCTGTTCTTCCCGAAAGGAAGCTGAATGTGGCTGCCAGGCCCCGGGAGCAGCCCCAGCCTGCAGGGATTGCTGCGGGCACAGCTCACAGGCACTCTCTGGGGCCTGGGGTGCAATTCCAGCTCTGCTCCTGTCCTCTTGTGCCACCTTTAGGCACAGCACCTTCCTCCCGGACCTGGCTTCTCCTCCCACCTCCAGCGTGCCTTGGTTAAACCCTGAACTCTCCAGAGGACAGAGCAACTCGGCTATCATCCCAAAGATGTCTAAATCTGCTTCCAACTCTTTCAGTCAAAGCAGAGACTTTTCTTTCATTTTGCTGTTGGCTGAACGCTCAGCTGAGATTCCTCACACGGCACGTAAAGATGGGAGAGGAGGGAGAGAGACTTTTTATATGGGCAGGTAGTGACAGGGCAAGGGGCCGTGGTTTTAAACTGCCAGAGGGCAGGGTTAGATGGGATATTGGGAAGGAATTCCTGGCTGGGAGGGTGGGGAGGCCCTGGCACAGGGTGTCCAGAGCAGCTGTGGCTGCCCCTGGATCCCTGGAAGTGTCCAAGGCCAGGCTGGACATTGGGGTTGGAGCACCCTGGGATAGTGGAAGGTGTCCCTGTCCATGGCAGGGGGGGGAATGGGGGGAGCTTTAAGGTCCCTTCCAACCCAAACCATTCTGGGATTCCATGACTTGGGAACTTAACCACATAAATTAAAAATTTTGTAATTTACGTAAATTAAATTTTGTCTAGGGAAGCATTTTGATATCAAAGGATGCTCATGAAGGCCCCCTCCACAGGCAGCTCTTGGATAATCATGTTACCACCTGAATCATTAAATTACATTTTAATTTCAACCCTATTCTCCAAGACAATGAAGCCACATTCAACACCGTGCTGAGGGCAAAGTCAGTCAAGTAGTTATTAAATGGTCACAGTTGAGAGGTAGAACGAAGGTCCGGGCATTAAAGCATTGGAAAACTGGGCCTTTTCCACTCTATAATCCTCGGTCAAGCCTCCCCACTGGCTGGCACAGTAAAATAATATAGCCAGAGATGATATTTTTTCCCTCCTACATAAACTCTCATTTAGTTTCTCGGGGAAAAGAAAAACCTTTTCAAGCTCTTAAAGAGTTTAAAGAGAAATAAAGTTAAGCGTGACAGTGACTGAGGCGTTTCCAGCCTGCTGTGCTGGATCAAGGGATGAGTTGTGTCCTGGAGGAGGAACAGGCACCAGTGAGGATTCATCCCTGACCGACCAGCACAATTCAGTGGAACTGAGGCTGGTCCTTTAGCACCATTGACTTCAAATGGTTTTAAGCACATGTGTAAAATTGTGGGAGGCTTGGTTCACCTGGGACCTTGGTCAAATCCAAGATCTCTTTAGGAAAGGAGGAGACGCTGTCCCCAAGCACAGGACACACGTGGCACTCCATGTAACCCCTTAATTAGCACATCATCTGTGCCCTACCAGGACATCTGAGTCTCTTCTCGATGAGCACCATCAGTGCCATGGCAGTGCTGCAGGAACCTTCTCCTTCATTACGCGGGATCGCTGGAGCAACCCCGCACTGTGTAATGAGTCCCAAAATGAAGTATTTCAGTAACTTGCATTTAACAAGTGGTGCTGCCATCCTGATTGCCAGCCGGCGCTCAGCCACCATAAAAAGATGTTCTTCTTACACAGGAAAACAGATTTTTCCTGCTTCTAAGATGCTGCAGATTGGAGAATTTTTCCAGGCTTTTCAAACATCGAGTCCTGTGTCCTCACAGATCTCAGGGTCAGCACTGACAAGGGAGCTTACCAGGCAGAATGATGTCTGGAGCAGGTTCCCAGCTGGATTAAGCACTGCTGTGAATGGAGGAAATCAACCCAAAAACTAACAGGGAAAATGACAGCCTTTCTGCCGTTTGACAGAGATCTTGCTTTTCCCTCTTTTTTCCCTTGTACACGTTCATAATTTTTTAGACAGGTAATTACATGTCTGATGTAAAGACCACCCCTCCTAGTTCAGGCTTCAAAGCTGGCAGAATTCAGCTGCAATTTCATTCCAGCAATCACAGATCCAGCAGAAATGCAGCTGGGATGGAGGTGGAAGAGCTCGCTTCCAATCGAGGTATTCGAGCGGGAGACATGGAATCAGCACGGAGCTGCTGCTCCTGCCTTCACCTTCATCCTCCAAGCACAGGGGAGACCCGAAGGAATGCAGAGCCGAGCTCAATTCTCCCACAAGACAGGGATCCAGGCCCCCCTGCTCCCACCTGAGCAGGACTGCACCCAACCTGCTCTCTCAGAAAGGGAATTAAGCGGGGTGAACCAAGATCCCCCTAAACCTGAGCCTGTTTCCTACAGCCAGCTCAGCATCCCAGCCCTGCCATTCCCATGCCTCCCAGCCCAGCTGTGGCAGGGGCAGAGCCAGCTCAGTCTGCCCGGCCTCCCTGCCCAGGCGTGCCCTTCCTTCCCCACGGAGCCCCCCAGCCACATTCCCTGGGACTGCGCGGCTCCCGGCAGGCCATGGCTGGCAGCCACGTGGGCCAGTGAGCACACGTTACGTGGGGAGGGCAGGAGTGAGGAACACCTCGGAATTCAGGGCATGGTAGCCCAATCTTCCAGCTTCCTCTGAAGCACTGAGTGGACTCTGCTCAGGAGAGGAGCTGGTGCAGAATTCAGAATCGCAGAACTTTCTGAGCTGGAAGGGAGCCACAAGGATAATCGAGTCCCACTCTCAAGTGAATGGTCCATACAGGGGTCAAACCCACAACCCTGGCATTATTAGCAGCACGCTCTGACCAGCTGAGCTAATCCCAGTGAGGAACTACAGGGAATTTTCATAAGGCCACTGGCCCGGAGACTCTGCTCCGTTGTCAGGAGCTGGTCTGGAGGGGTCAGAGTGAGAGCCGCGCTGCCAAGGCTGCCAAGGTCAGGCGTAAATGAACACATCAAACAACCAGAGAAAAAAGCAGGAGTGGAGTGAACAAACATTTCCTTCAACAGCAGCTTCCACTCACCTGGATCTTGTCAAAACACCTTTATCTCATCACCAGCACTGCTCAGCATCAGCGCCGTGCCATCCTTGTAGGGCAAACAAACCTTCTCGCAAGATGTGAAGATGAAAGGGAAGAGTGAAAACAGCTTCACTCGTTTTCTAGTGACAGGATGGCCAGTGGAGAAAACTGATATTCCCTGAACAAAACCAAAGACTGGGTAGGAAATGAACCCTGAAATTACCATCAGACATTTCCCTGTCTAACAGACGCTTGTTCTGGAGGTCCTCAGTCATTGTTATCTCAGGGTTGTGCCTGGCATCACTTCTGTCTGACACACACACGTGGAACAAGCCAGAATGTATCCAAAGTGCTCCTGAGAAGCTCCAGCCCTGGGGACTGTCCCTCTCCAGCCCAGGAGATCTGCTTACACCGTTACTATTCTCACCTCTTTCCCAGCACCTACGTTGAATATCTCTTGTTGTTAAGTCCATTCTTGCCCTCCCAGCGCAGACCCGTCCCTCCCTCTTTGCCAGAGCACCATCCCCAGGTGCTCTCTTGCCCAAACACTCCCAGCTCCCTCTGTCTGCTCCCCGAGCAAACGCTCCCTTGATCTATGATCACTCCAACCTGCTGCTCATCTCTGTCGCTGTGTGCACCTCCTGTCTCCCCACCGAGGCAGGGACTGGTTTACAGATCTTTCAGGTGCAATTTCTATTTTATGAATAAAAGAAAAGATCTGGTCAATCAGAGAAGTGGGAAAAAAGACACAGGAGCCCTGCCTCTGCTCAAACACGCCCGAAGAGCAAAAGCCCGAAGTACGCTGCAGATGAGAAGATAAAATCGGGAGCATCACAACTAAATTTGGATGTCTGGTCACTTCAGCTCTGTCACAGCTGTACCCTGCCGGTGCTGTTGAAGCCTCTCAGCTGCCCTTTAGCAGCACGTCCCTTTCTGAAGCTGCCAGGCCTTTGTTCCTCCCCAGAATAGTGTCCCGCTCGTGCACACAGGGGCAGGGCAAGGTTGGACACTGTGCACTACATTGTACTGTCAGCCTAAATAGAAGCTGATGGGATAATAATTAATTGCAGTCTCCCTGTAATAAAAGACAAGACAAAGCCAGAGATATAAATAAAATCATCAAAAGGACTCACAGAATAGGAGCTGTGTCTGCATTTTGTGGGCAATTTACAAGCCAAAGGAAGGTTGGGAACCCAAGGACTGAAAAGCAATAAAAATCTATGGAGCCCTCACAAAACCGTGACAGCGTCTCGCTGATCTGTCTTGTTACCAGGCAGAGGTATAAATTCCCTCAACACCTCTGTTGTTTAAGGAGCTGGAAAGGGAAGGGAAAACCACGGCTTGAAGTGAGAGTGACCCCCAGCTCACTCAGCCCCGCGCAGCGGGGAGGTGCCCTCGGAAGAATAGAGGAGACAGAAGGCACCCAGCTCTGCTCCGGGGGCAGCCGGCTGCCAGCAGAGCACCAGCCTGGAAACGGGGCTGCAGAGCTCCGGCAGCCCCAGGGCTTTCACGGAGACGTTTTTAACTCTCTTTGTGCCACGAGGGCTCCCTTCCTTATGGCCTGCACAAAAGCAAACCCTGCCCTGACCTGCAACTTGCCAGGGCCAGCTGCCTGTCCCTGCTCGCCGGCTGTCACCACCTTCCAGCTCAGGGGCGAGGAGTGGTGCCGAGGCACAGCCAGGGCTCAGAGCGCCCCGACACTGCCCCGGCCTCCAGCAGCTGCAACCTGGAGACACGGGAGGGAGGACAGAGGGGAATCCTCCCCCTGCTCCCTCCCCATGAGGCCGTGAGAGAGGAAAATGGACAGAAAAGAGGGTGGATGTGAAGGGAGGGGAGGGCAAGAACCTCTGTCCCGTTTAATGCCTCATTCTCACTGAAGTCGGACAAACAGGTACCTGAACAGCCTCAGAGCTGGTGACATGACACATCCCTCTGCCCAGCAGCCTGCCCTGATCCCCAGATCTTCCCACTCAGCCTCAGGGACAGAAGGACTGAAGAAGATGACCAGGTGCTCTCATAAAAGGGGGAGAGGTACAGCCCTCCCAGACATCTGGGCCAAACGGCTGCTGGGCCAGGCCCCTTCTCCTGGGAAACGGGCTATTGTACGTTCAGCTCATCTCCATATGGCCGTGAATCGCACCACAGACACACGCAGGCTTCCCTCATTCATCCCTGAAGTGGATGGAGAGGCCGGGAATAGTGGGAAAGCAAGGAGGCACACCCTCAGCCTCTGTGGTAAAAGCTTTTCTTGCTGAGTGTGTGCATAGCAGGGACAAGCTGGAAGCACAGACCCCAAGCCCCAGCCCCACATCTGAGCTTTGTTTTGTGTTTCTATTTCCTCCCCCTGACTTTTTTTTAATTCTCCTTTTAGAATCTTCTTCTCTGTCTAAACCAAGCCAAGGTAAAGAACAACAACAAATTAAAAGGAACTGACATCGCACAATGTCCCTCCCCACCGCAAGGCAAACTCGATCCTCTTCCCAAAGAACAAATAAGTCCTCAACTAAACAATGGCTTCCTTAATGGAGCCGGCAAAGTCTTTCTTCCACCCGACCCCTAAACAACAAACAAAGCAACCAGAGAGGAAAGTCACCTCCCTTCCCCTGCTCCTGCCTTGCCAGGACTTTTCATCCCCGCAGCAGCGATGCCAGTGGGAAAGGGGCTCTGCCTTGCTGGGGACCTGCTGGGAGGTCACCAGAGCGGGGACCATCACGGACCACCCCCTGCGCTGCCCCGTGAAGCCCGGCCTCCTCAGGAAGGAGAGGTGATATGGCCCCAGCCAGCCCCGGGGCAGCACAGCTCTGGCCAGCCCAGGAGCTCAAGCTACAACTTTTGCCTTTGCTTCCAAGCAGGACACAGAACCAGAGCTGGCTTGGTTGGATTTAGGGACCAAGCCTTGGATCTAAAAGGAGGAGCCTGTCTGAGCTGAGGGTCAGCCACACGTTACCAGTCTGACCAGCTGTCCCCGTGAGAGAGCTCCGTGGTTCTCTATGCACAGAAATTGGATTGATTATTTTAAAGGTCTTTTCCAACCTGGTTGATTTTATGATTGTGTGACGCTATCCAAGGACCTGGAGGGGCGATGCCCTGAGCAAACTCAGCAGTGCAGCATCCCCAGCCTGGCTCCAGGGAACTCAAAATGGATCCATCAGAGAAGTCTCCTGTCACCTGGCAGGTATCCTGATAAAGCCCATCCTTGTCTGGGTGCAGAGCTGGAGCTGATGGGTGGTGTAGGGGAGAGAAAGGCAGACTGAGAGTTAATCTGTGTCCTTGACTCCAAGCAAGTTGGGAGCTGCTACAGAGAGTGGGAGAGATCTGGAAAGCACCCAAACGTTTGTGGGGCCTGCCACCAGATTCTCCCTCTAGTTTGCAAGCAGTCCTGTGGGTAGGGAGAAGGGATGGAGGCTCCAAGTGCTGCCGAGGGAAGAGCACACTGTGGGCACATGAGCAGGAAAATCAAGAGCCCAGCTGCAGCTGTGCCAGCTCTGTCACTGCCCACTCCTGGGGACCACCCTTGTGCCATCTGCCAGCCGGGGTGGCCTCTCACTGCTCCCTAATCCGGCTCAGCCAACATGAGCTGTCTTTTTCCATACCCTACACGTGCATGAGCACTCCCCTTCTGCCTCCTTGTCCCTCCGTGGGAGGGATGGATGGATTGGGAATGCGCGTGAGGAATTATCAGCACACTGCTGGTGTGCCACATTTCACATCCATAGTTTCCTGAGGTTTTAAAAGACCACAGCCCAAGTTGCTCCTCAGGAGCCCCCCCAATGCAGACCCATGTCACACATCCCTTAGCCAAGGCCATTTTTAGAGGGATTCACTTTGTGCTCCTTAAGGCAGCCTTGTACTGCCAGATGCCACAATGGAGCCACAGGACACAGGGATTCTGGACCCATAAAGTCTCCACAGACCGCAGTTGATAAGGAAGGCGGTGACAATCCCTATTCCCTCACCCCAAGAGCTCTCAAGGCTGAATTCAGTCACCATGAAGCTCAGAACTGGGGAACAGCATCTGGCCAAGGTCTTTGGTGGGTGAGAGCCATTAAAATGCTGTGTGCAGCCTGCCTTCTGTGCTAGGAGGACACAGGCCTGGTGAGATGAGCCCCACAGCCCCAACACCAAACATTTCTTAGAGCACTCAGCCAGGAAGAGCCTCCTCGCCCAGCTGGTCCAGAAGCTTCTTCTGTCAAGGGCACAGTCCTGGTTGTGCTCCTGACCTGAGAACCAAATCCAGGGCTCGTCCCTGAGCTTCAAATCCAGGGCTCACCCCCAACCCCCCCAACTCCACCCTTTCCTGCAGCTCCAGTGGGCTGGATGGCCACCAGTGCCTGCTGCAGGGGAGTGTCCCGGGGCCGCTGCGGTGCCCCAGGGCAGGCACTGCAGAGCCGGAGGTCAGATCCCGACAGCGCCGGGCTCGGCACAAGAAGAGGGCTGTCAGCAGGGCCCTCACACAGCCCTGTGTGACCCTGCCCTGCACAGAACACACACAGAACAAAGCCACTTCCCCGAGCTGCAGGAGCAGCTCTGGCAGCAGAGGGGCCGTAACCTTTTGCTGAAATACAGGAACTTCAAAACATCACGTTCTGGGGATGGAACAGACGCTCATCTATCACACCTTCAGCTGTAAGATATCCCCTTCCTACCAGCAGGCTTTTTTTTAACCTGCATCCAGGCAACGGGAACTGCTCTCGCTGATGGAGTCGTTACTGCACGCACTGGCACAGCCAGCCCGAGGTGATTCCTGCTCACGGGCAGGGGAGGGACGGCTCGGGAACGGCTCCTGCTCAATGGTCCAGAAGGTGATTAAACACTGTGCTGCTCAGATCCACACTGGCAGCCAGGCAGGAACAGGTCAGAGGTGAGGAGGGAGGATCTCGCCATGTGAATATCGAGTTTAAAGAGAAGCATCTCCCTCTGATCCCATTTCCAGCCTCGTGTGCAGCGTGAGCCGGAGGAACAGGTTGGAGGAGAGGCTGCCTGTGCTGTGCTGTCACAGCAGCACCCAGAGAGGAGGGGACTTGGACCCAAGCTAGAAACTACTCCAAACTGTGCATGGAAGGTGCAGGCACCTCCTCTGCCCACCCTCAGCATGGATCCTGGGCTATTGCTCCTTCAACCTCGGCAGGCTGATCGGCCAGGACCTTGGGCCTCCTGCCTGCTGTGCAATTTAGGAAGAGTGGCACTGGTTCTGCAGGGTGTGAGCACAGCCCCACGCTGAACCAAATGCAGTTCAGGTTTTTTCATCAGGAAGTGATAACACCTGGACTTTGGGTATCTATTCAGACTAGTTGAGTGGTTAGTAGTTAATACTCTCGGTGACAGCATGTGTGAAATGCAAGCAAGAGCTCTTTTGATCTTCTGTCCTCGTGCTCCTGGATCCTGGACTCCAGGGCACAAGGAGCCACATGACTGCAGCCATGGGAGGGCGGTGCTCGTGTCCCACAAAGAACATCGCTGTGTCCTCTCCTGCTCTGCACTGCAAGATCCCCTGTCCTGTTACAGCCTGCTGGGATTGTTGGAAGGAGGCAGCTGGGTGAGAAATTGTGGATTTTAAATAAAAACAGAGGGATCCTGATGGCTATGGCATACGTACACAGGGGCTCAGCTTTCCCCAGGGGCTGGACAGGTTCTTGAGCTTTGTGAGAAGTCAAAGATGATGATACCAGATGCTCATGGTGCTCCAAGGCACCATTTCCCGCTCCTCAGAAGCTGCCCAGGTGTCTGCACCTGCAGACCCATCAGGGCAAGGCAGAGCAAGAGCAGAGCACACAGAAGGGCCGTGACCACCTAGTCAAGGTGTGCTGCTAATGCCATGAGGAAAGAAATGCCATACCTTGCAGTTTATTTATTATTCTGTGTGCCCCAAGAGCAAAACCAGACACCAGCAGCTCTCCCTGCTGTAGGATTCTTGGAAGAGAGCACTCCACGCAGCTGAGCTCCCACAGACAAGTGAGGGCTGGATCAGGACTAAGCGGGTGTGTTAAAACTCTCCCTCTAACAGAATTTTTGCAGCCCCTGAGGTGCTGCAGCCTTACATTAATGCTGCACTTGACTTTGCAGGCTCTGTCCTTCACTCGCAGCCTCATGATGCCGAGCTGAATCCTACAGAGCCATTGTCCTGAGCTCACCCTCCCAGGCACATCAGATTCACCTGCCACAGCCATGAAGCAGCTCAGAGGCAGCGGCAGCATCCTGAGAGGCTGTTGAGGGCAGGAGGGCAGAGCTGCCAAGTCCTGAGGGAACCTGTCAGCCTTAACTTTATCTGCTGGAGACCTGCAGGCCCTGAGCTCACACCTGCAGAGCGCTGTGCTCACAGAAGAGCCCTGCAGTGCTACAGCAGTTCCTCTGTTCTTTACAGCAGTTTGCTTCCTCCACAAAAGTGTTGTTTTACAGGCATTTCCTTCTCACGTGTCCCCCGCAGCATGTCTGGGTGGTGCAGAGCTGCTGGGGGGACATGCTGTGACTTCCTGACCACAGTCCTGTGAACTGGGCAGCCAGGTCCTGAACCCAAGGGACCTCCCACCCTGGGCTTATCATTCCAAGGCCTGGTTGCTCCACAGACCTGGTGCACGGTGGTGTGACCATGGAGCCACGAGGATCAGAGCTGTGTGGAAGGCACTGGACTGCCATGGAGGGCTGTGGGAGCAGAGGTACTTGGGTCACTCAGTGAAGACTTAAACTACACTGACGGTGGTGTACTCCAGGGTTCAGGACAAACCCCTTCTCAGGGGTGAGCACAGGGGCTGGCTGCTGGCACGGCACAGGGCCCAGCCCCGGCTCAGCGGGGCCACTGGTTCTCTGACTTCATCTTCATCCCTGGGCTGTTCTGAAGGGAAGTTTGTGTGAGACAAACGTGTATGGCACACAATGCCAGCTTCAGAGCAAGCTGCGAGGAAGCAGATTGAGCTCTCTCTGCAAACCAACAGCGAAGCCATTCCTTGGTGGCTTCTCTTGCGGGACACTTCAAAGGCACCACGCAGCCACAACGCCGCTGCTGCCCTGGGGAAGGACTCGCTGAATACCCTCCGTGAATGAGAAGTAAAAATTAAGCAGTTCCATTTGGCACGTGCAGCCCAATAAAGATCCCTGAATGCTCAGCTTCTCATTGAACCTAAGGCAGGCTGTTAATTCGTTATTCACTTCCCAGCCTGGAAGGAAAAGCATGTTATACCCGAGGGCCAGAACTGATGAACGGAGCCATAAATCAAGCAGTTTACAAGACCAGCAATTAGGAAACAAGCCGACAGAAGGGAGAACTCTGTCAGTAATAAAGCAGACACACCACAGGATCTGCTGAGTGCTCAAAGCAGCGGGGGACACGCAGTCCTTTCCACACTCCGTCTCTAATTCTTCCAATCATTTGCTGCTTTTTCCCTCTCTCTTCTACTTCCTTTTATTTCCTCCTGCCCTCCCTCCAGTTTTTCCTCTGTTCTCTCCCCCCTCTCTTCCAAAGAGCCTATTCTCCCTGTGAATGCAAGAACACACCTGCTGAGCAAATGGATTTGGCAGCTGCTGCCCGGGAGCAGAGGCACGTGCTGGGCACCAGCAGGCACAGGAGGATGGATGGGGCAGTCCACAGGTGCAAGGTGGGATGGGGGGAGCTGGATGCTGCTCTCTAGCCCAAGGACTGCACAGTGAGGAGCCCCTGGGCAGGGCACAGGTCCTGGGATGGTGGTGCTGGGGGAGCAAGTGGCAGTGGCAGAGCTGCTCAAGGAAGGAAGGGATGGGGTGCCTCTAAACCACCTCGCTCGTCTCCTGCCCTGCTCCAGATCCAGCTCCCTCGACTTTGACAGCAACTTCCAACACCCTCCCAGTGTCTCCTGCTCTCTTCCTCCTTCCCTGTCCTTTGACATCCCTCCAAATTATCTCCTGGAGTGGGGTCACTGGGTGGCCAAGGGGGTTTAGCAGTTTTAGACCCACTGCTGGTCCTGGTCCCACGGGCAGCTCTGCACCATGTTGCCCCCATAGAACCCCCCAGAGAAGGGAGGCAGTGCCTGGGGCTGGCTGGACACTCCTTCCCAGATGCTGCATTCCTGTGGGGCAGCGCCCCGGGCAGAGTCAGCCCCGAGGAGCTGTTCCTGCACACAGCACAGTCACACACACGTGAAATCCCAGTGCAGGACATGGGCTTGAACCACCTCTCACATTCCCCCCTGCTCCGTGCACTGCCACAGCTCCTGGACATGACAGATTTGGGACATCACAGCCAGAGGTGAGAGATTTTGCCTGCATTAGCCTTTGGCACCAGTCTGCCTGACACAGGAGGAATATGTCTATTTATGAACCTCCTTTTATCAAGGAACGAGGGAGACCAGACACTCCTCCAGTCATCCCAAGAGAAAACAGATCAAGTTATGCCAAGAATTAAGTGTGCAATTCTCCAGTGCAGCCTGGAGGAACCTTATGTTAAGAATAAGCATCACTCCAATGCCCTCCCAGAGGCTGATCTAGAGTGGAAAGGCCAAAGATTTGTCTGGAAGAGTTGTCCATGAGAGGAGGAAATATCTCCTCTAACCTTGAGCAGAGAGAGATGAATAATCCAGCTCCCCCAGTGCTGGGGCTGCGAGGCTTTGATGAGCTCTTTGGCAAGCGCTGTAGGAAGAGGCTGCAATGCAAAGTTAAATAATCAGGTCACTGCAGAGCACAAGGAAAGAAAGTAGCAATATTCTCTGATTCCAGGGAAGGAGCAAACAGCTGGATTTCTGGAGACAGGCTGCATCAAGCTCCACCAGGAGTTGGGGAGGGGAACGGGTTTCAAGGTCTTGGGAAACACAAATCCCAGACACGGGGCCATGACAACAAAGCACACTCAGCAGCTGGGACTGCTTGGGACAAGATGGAAAATCCTCTTCCAAGGAAGGTTTTTCCCACTCAGATCTTGGCAAGCCACTGTGAGCATTTACATTTCACTTATCCAAGGTCTCTCTCAGGCCAGCCAGCCATGGATTTCACTCCCAGAACAGCCGGACAGTTCTGACTACCATGACTCACCCCAAATGTATTTGTGTTTGGTGACGGGGAGATCCCAACAGACCTGTGTGGGGTTTGCCTCAGGTATCCTAATCCACGGCCTTGCAGCCCCTGGGATTCCCAGAGCCACGCAGGGAGCACCCATGGAGCTGTGCTGCAGTTCCCACGTCTGAGCACAGAGCCCACAGGGAAGTCACAGGCTGCTGCACCATCCCAAGCCTCTCAGCTGTCCATGGTGCACAGGAAGGAAGAACATGAGGGAACAGCAACTGCTGGCACTTGGGCCAAGGGTTTATTTTCCCAGGAATGTCGCAGAGGGTTTCCATGGCATCAGGTAAGCTTTGAGGGGCACTTGAAGGGAATTCCAGCCGCTCGGCACTGCCCTGCTCTGGGAAGGTCAGAGCTCCACAGTGAGCCATATGTTCAGCCTTGGCTTCCCCTCTCAGTGCCAGGACATGTCTGTGAGGAAGGAAGCCAGAGGAATGTGAACGGATCGCCTCCGAGACGGAGCCTCTCCTTGGCTCCCACCCTAATTAACCATCGGAAGGGCCCTGCCTTGCCAATAAAGAGTGTGGGGTTGGTAATTAATTAGTGGCCTATTGGGATCCTGGCACCTCTCACCCAAGCCTAGCTCCTGGATTGATACAGAGGGGATTTAATGGAAACACAGTGGATTTCTATCCCAGTTTGGACAAATTTGGAGGAAAATATCCTCTGATAGAAGGCAGGTTACAACCACCCCTCCCCCACCAGGCTCAGGAAAAAAAAGAAATTTTCCTCGAAGGAAAGTGGAAGAGATAAAAGCTATTTATTTAACAAACACACAGGAAAGGAATAATAATGCTAAATAATGAAATCTCTCGCTGTGGAGAGAAAACCTGGGAAGATTTCAGAGACCTTCTGTAGGTGCGGTCTCTCTCCTCCTCGGAGCTGGGTCGGTGAGGGCCCACACCCCCGGGCCTCCGGGAAAAAATTCTCCCGATGTGTTCAGATGTTGTTGAAACAGCCCAGAAGAGAAGAAGAAAAAACCAAAATCCCAGGAAAAAAGTTCAACTCTCCATCTCTTGCTGGGAAAAAAAAGAAGAGCCGAGAAGCACCAAGGGTTTTTTTCCCCCCCTTTTTGCTCCCGCTGCCGACCGAAAAGCAGAGGAGTGTATCTCGGTGTCCTTGAAACAACTGCTTTGAAAAGTTCGTTCAGTTTTTTTTCCTCTCTCCCCTCTCAGGCTCCGTTTAAAGGCACAGAAAAGCTTGGTGGGCGTGGAGTAACGATAGGGGATACACATCATAAAGTCACCCCAAGAGAATTTCCCATTCTGGCCTTGAGCTCAATAGAACTGGTTTTTGAAGGAACCTCATTTACAGTCCTGTCCTGCGACTGATGCTTGGCTCCTCACCCTGCAGGTACAGGAGGAGACTGGAAAGGAACCTGCCTGTGGAATGCAGGAATGACAGCGAGAGAGCCCCTGAGCTGATTTGTGAGCTATTTATGTTGTCCATCCTCCCTGCATAGGAAACCAGCAAGAGCAGAAGGACACCACAATCCTTTCCCACAGTGGGAAGCTGGAGGTGGGAGGTGTCCAGGAGCTGCGACAGGGACAGCAAACCAAGGCTCAGGTGGTTCTTTTCCTCTCCCACGACCATGGGTGACACTGAAGCACCAAGGTGTCAGGCCCAGGCGAAAGAGCAAGGGCAGAAAGGGCATCAGTAAATCATGACAGGGCACCCCAAAATATTTTTAAAAGATGCTCAGAAGACGAGGAGCAGCTGCCAGAGGTCAAGGGATGATCTCTCTGGCCTGGGATGGAATAGGACTTTCCTAAAGGTACTGAGGGTCTGGCACCATGTATGATACCCACTCTGCCACATCCCACCCAGAGATCCAAACCAGAGCCAACCGCAGCATCCTGCAGATGCACAGAACGTTGGGTGTCAGGGCTGGGTTTGTGGGCCCAACCAGTGACAGAGATCTAGAGGGCAAAGAGTACAGAAAAAAAGGTCACCCTGCTGAGAACAAGGTGCTCAGAGCCAGACATAGCATGGTATCAGCAGTGGGGTGGGCCAGAACAGCCCTGCACACCAGGAGAAAGGAGCCAGAGCAGGGGCAGACAGGATAAAGAGGAAACCGCTCCGCCTGGTGAAGGGAAAAGATGATCCTTACCCAGCCAAAAGGTGCCAGAACCACATCAACAGTTCCCCAGATGGCAGTTTTATTCCCTTATCCTAAAAATGAGAACAGGCCCCTTGTGGGTTATCACCTCCTGGTCTTCCTGCAGCCACTGTTCCTGAAAGACTCCAGCCCTCGGATTCAGCCACATTTATCCTACACCCCAAATACACCGGCATTAAGCCTGTCCTTCTCACCCACCAAATGCTCGGTTTTCTTCCCTGCTCTCACCTTCCATCTCCCCTCTTGAACTGGGTGAGCAGAACCATCTGATCCACAAGCTTAACTTCACAGAATCATGGAATATCCTGAGCTGGAAGGGACCCACAAGTTGTCCAAACACTTCTGGAGCTGTGGGGGCCTTGGGGCCGTGCCCATTCCCTGGGGAGCCTGGTCAGTGCCCCACCACCGTCTGGGGGAAGATCCTTTTCCTGATTCCCCACCTAACCCTCCCTGACGCAGCTCCAGCCCTTCCCTCCGTATGCAAGTGAACTGGGAGGGGTAGCCTGGGATGCTGCTGCTCTTGCTGGGCACCCCAGTTCACTGCAACCCCCGGATGTAACCCCCTCCCAGATGCTGCTGGACATCCTCTGCCCAAACCTGCAGTTGTCCTCCCTTCCTAACAAGCTCTCTGGCTCATTAACCTTGTTTTGCTTTTCTTAATCTCCTTTATTGCAGCCGGAGCCTTTCCAGCTCCCTCTCCTGGCTTGATGTCCCTGTCCCTTGCAGCCCTGCTCCAGGGGGACGTGTGCCATGCTGCTCTTATCCGTCTGTCCCCAAGTCACAGCATCGTCCCGACACCAGCGACTGCACACCGGCCTCTGCCAGGTGCCATCCACGCTGGGAGCTATTGTAACCTCTCCTTTCAGAGTCCTCTGATAGACCTTGTCCAAATAAACTCATCTTGAAAAGATCAGGATTTTTCTTTCCAACAGACACTGTTTTCACTCCTCTCAGCCTTCATTTTTCCACATAAAGCTGTCAGTTCCATGAAAATGTCAGCTCAAGCCTCAGCAACCATCGAGAAACAGATCAAGTGGAATGAATCATTTGGAAAGCAAAGAACAGAACAGACAAATCTATGATTCATCCACACCTTGGGTACTGTGGGCACTCGTGGTCCCTTCAGCTCAAAAGGGGATATCAGAACTGAAACAGATTCTGAAAAGAGCACAACAGATGGTGGTAGACACACAGCATAATTAAAAGCACAATTACCGAGGCACAATGAAGTAGGCTCAGACTCGTTAGTGTGCAAGAGAAAAGGCTCGTGGGGAAAAAGTCAGGGTGTGAAGTCATTATTGCTGTGAAGGGGGCTTGGCTCCTCACCTCCTCCTCCAAGCCAAGGGCTCAAGGCTGTGGATTAAGCTCGGAGAAGCACCCCAGGAGGTGCAGCCCACCCCCCCCAGACCAGGGAATCCATCCTCTCCGTCTGCTCCTGAAGCTGGCACAGAGGCTTTGCTTCAAGTGTCTCAGGAACAGAGGGACAACCACATTCACCTCTACAATTCCCATTATCTCCTTACACTCAATCAAACATCCTCTCTTTTCTCTATCATATTAGGAGAAAAGCCCATCCCAGTGTTCTCAGGAGTAAGTTAATTATACCAGTGCTGAAGGCCTCTCCTTGCCTCTCCCCATCTGTCATCTTTCATTCGTTATGAAGGAATGAGCCCCCACCTTCCATCAGCTCATAGCACCAGGCCACCCACCAGATTTCCAAGGAAGCACTGTCGTGCGTTTCTTTATTCATGCTTCTAGCAGGGAAAAACACCCACAAAGCTCCTCACTTGTCTTCAAAACCTCCTTTTGCTGTGACTCCACAGCAAGTCTGCCAGCACAGCACCAGGATCATAGTCAGGATCCCCTCACTGCTCCTCTGTTCACCTCCACCAGTCTCACACTTTGGCAGGAGCTCTCCGGGACAAGCCTCCTCCTTTTCCCTGGTGCAATTCCACACCACAAAGCTTGGTTTTGCAGCTCTCATGCTGAGGAACTACCACAGGAGCTCCCCCAGGTGCATCCATCACTGGTTCAGTATCTTCCTCTTCTGATCCATTTCTTCCCAAAGGACCATGGGAGAGACACTCAGGCCCCTCACTGTTCTGGTCCTACTCTCTTCCTAGACTGGTTGAGCTGGGCCTGGGCAGTGGTCTAGGCTGGTCCCAAGTGCTCTGTAATGGTCTGCAGGGAATGAGAGGTCTTGGAGCCAGATTTGTATGTGGAATTAGCTGGAATCCCTTAAAAAGCCTGCAACACTTCATCTCCTCAGCAAACATCTGAGATGCTGCACATTTATTTACTGTGATGTTCCAAGTTATAAAGTGCCTTTCTAAACCACCCTGGATACACACTGGGATGGGAGCCGGCATCATCCCTTCTGCACTTGGAAAAGCCCACGAAGAGGCTGGAGGAGCTCTAGGAGCACAGGGGAAGCCTGGTGGGTGTTAAGCCAGTGATAAACCTCCTATGAAAGCAGAACCTCTGCCAGCATAGAAAAGGGCCAAGATTTTGGAAAAGATTTCACACTCAGTACTGAGCCCTGTGCTCCAGGAAAAACCAATTATCTGGGACAGCGGCCCAGAGAGGCAGAACAATCCCTGTCCTTGAAGACACACAAAAGCTGACTGGATGATGGCCAGACCAACTGGACCTCACTTTGAAGCTGGCTCTGGAGACTCCCGGAGTGTCCTGTCACCCCATTATCCTCTGACTGTGGAACTGCACATCCCTGACACCACAGGCAAGTCTCAATTGCACAGGGAACAGCAGGGCTCTGCCAGCCAGCCCCGGAGCTCTCCCTGGAGCTCAGCTCTCCTCCTCGGCTCCCTGGCATGAGATACCCACAGCACAGACCCTTCTGGCCCAGTCCCTGAGCTGGATGCCTTTTACACACAGGAGAATGGCTCCTGTCTTGACAGCATTCCCACAATTTTGCAGATAAGCCAGAGGGTGCCCCTGGAAAAACAATCTGCAGGAAAGCTGAAGTGTTGGAGTGAAAGGCTGGCTGGTTTGCATTTGAATTTCGGTAAGAATGCACTTAGATCAATGTTTGGCTCCAAAAAACCCTTCCAGGTTTGAAAGCAGTTCCTAAGAGTCTTGCTAAAGCAGTTCTTGGCAGTGGGGCGGTGTCTGCAGGAGAAACACCAGTTCCCACTGACGGACACAGGATGGGAACTGCCCCTCCCTTACGCCCAGAGACACCTCGGGACTGGCATCCTGTGGGGAGGGATTTTACACCTTCACCTGGGGATCATCATGGAAAACAAGGGCTTATAAATCCACTTTATAACCTGGAACATCCCAGTAAATAAATAAATGTGTAGCGCCTCAGATGTTCTGCTGAAGAGATGAGGCGTCGCGGGCTTTTGATGAGATTTCAACTAATTCTACACACAAATCTGGCTCCAAGGCCTTTCCTTCCAAGCCGACTGTTACTAAGCCCTTCTGCCCAAAGGCTGAATGCAGCGACTGGCTGCATTCCTCCTGGCCAGGACCTTCTCTGGCCTCTTCTCCCTGGCTGCAAAGCTTGGCCCTCCCTGAGAGTGCGGCACAAGGACCATGCTGCAGGACATGGGTTGAAGGATGTTGGGTTTTGCTGCTTGCAGATGTTTTCAGGGACCTGTTTTGCACTGAGATCACTTGGATTTGCTTGGACGTTGGTAGCCCCACACCCCCAAGAGCCTGCTGTAGCACGGGGGCGGGTAGTTCTGCCACCAGGGAGCTCAGCCCCGAAGCCCTTGTTCAGGGCTGTGTATTCCAGGACTGGCAGGGAAATAGGGAGGAGCAGAGGCATCATCACAAGGGGAAACATAAGAGACCTCCCTTGGAATAACCCCTTCCACGGAGACGGGTTCAAGCAGCTGTAGGCTCTTCCAGATTACACCTTCCAAGTCCCTGGGATCAGTCAGAAAGAGGCTGAGTTGTTGTTTCCACAGCCTGAGTCTGAAACTACACCCAGTAACACTTTACAGAGATGGTTCAGCACTGGCCCTGCTCCTGTTCCCCACACATGCAGTAAAAGGGTGTGCTGGCAGCTCAGAGAATCCCCCATGGCATGTTCAGTTGTGGCCGGTGTCCTTTAAAATAATCAGCGCATCCTCCAAAACACTGCCTGCATTCCCTGCTCCTGGAACTGCCTGCTGGAAGTGCTAATGTGCTGTTAGACTCTGTGTGATGATTATAGATGATAAACATAATTATTTTGGGTCCTGATTGCCTCTGCTGTCTCCATTCTGTTGCTGATGTGTAAAGCAATCTCAGTGTTATCAGTTTTATGGGCAGAGTGTGGAGGTACAGATTTATTCCTGAAGCCAAACCTTCAGGGAACAACCCCCCCGAGGCACAGAGCTGTGCTTTGACAGATTCCTGCCTCTTGGAACGTGGAGTCCGTAAGGTGCACCTGAACACTGCCCAGCCCAGGTCAGAGAGTGATGGAGGTGGGTTTCCTCACCCAGCTGTAAATCCCAAGGGGAGGAAAGCACTGGTGATGGAGTGGGAGTGATTTGGCTGACCTCTGCCCAAAGCAGTGCTGTCAGGCAGCTACCACACAACCCAGGATTCCATGGAGATGAAGAAAACGAAGTCTCCCAAAGCAGCACAGTGGCCCATTCACCTGGGGGTACCGTGTGTGAAGCTGGGGGTGGGACAGCCCTTCAGATTAGGACCAGCAGATGCCTCAGGTTGGGATCCAGAGCACAAACCTCTGACTTTTGTTTCAAACCCCTGACTAATCCATCCTCCAAAAGAGTGCGGTTGCTTCCCAGCCATGAGAATAAAGACAACACTGCTAAGCCCCGTGGGGAGGATGCCACTGTCCCTTATAGAAGAGGGTGAGAGACAGGAGGCACGTGCTGTGACAGCCGTAGGGATCTGCACAGGAGAAATAACCAAAGGAAGGCCCACTCCTTGTGTTCCATCATCTTCTCTTCACTGTCATATTGTCCTGTTTGTAGCCTTGGGCTGTGAACTCCCTCTTCTGCTATCCCTGCCACATCCTGAGAGAGGTGGAAGTGGCAAGGTCTGGACAGCCTGCATGGCATCATAAACTTTCCTGCCAGTGCAGGAGGAAGGGGTTGCTGGGAGTAGGCTGAGGGGCAGGAGGAAAAGTGGGATTGGCAGATTTTAAGCTCCCCAAGCGGCCCTGCTTCTCTCCACGCTAACCGCATCATGACCTGGCTCCACAGAGACAGCCACTGCCTGGAAAACAACCGGCTCTTTAAGTTTAATTATTAAATAAATAAATCCAGCCAGCTATCACGAGGCCCTGCAGCCAGAGCAGCCAAGGAAAGGATTGGAGAAGCCAGAAAAGCTCCAGTGAGAGCAGGTAACCAGAGATGTGTTGAGCACAGAGCAGAGACAAGGCTCCTCACACGAGCAGGCTGCGGCCCCACAGACAGCCCCCCTGGCCTGGCCTGGCTGTGCAGGGTATTTACACGTACAGGCAGGGCGACGCCGAGCCCTGGCTGCTCAACAATCAACTTTTATTCTCTGCAGGCCGGCAAAGCCAAGATTTCAGTAAACATGCAACCCCAAAAATGCGCCTGCGGATTGGGTAGAGCAGAGGCTGTGCTCTGCCTGCCAAACTACAAAGCCCTGCTCCAGTGGGTGGTTTCACGGTGAGGTTTCTGCGGGGAGGAAGTGTTTCCAGTGGTCAGGGCAGGGAGCGGGGCTCCGGGAGACCTGGCTCCCGTCCCTGGCTCTAGGAATCTGGAAAGCTCTGATTGCAGGAAATCTCACACACTCAGAGCCACTCTCCCTCTGCCCATCCCTCCTCGCTGAGGCACAAAACGCTGCTCCGAGGGGGAGGCTGATAACGCTGCCTGACCTTGCAGGGGTCGTGCGGCGCTGGGTGATTGATGCCTGAAAGGCTGTCAGAGCTCTCTGGATTAAAATCTCTCTGGAAGGCATTGGGAGACGTGCACATACGGGTGCAGGCACGTGAGAGGGAGACATGCAACTCATACACACTCTGCTCCCCTCCCTGCCAGCAAATCTCCACCCAGACTTGCTGGGCCCGCTACTCCTGCATTTAAATATTTACAAGATGGGCCTGCAGAAAACCGGGGGTTTGGAGCAGAGCAGCCAACACTCGCCTCAAAGCTGCCCTCACACACCCACCTCAGGCTGCCCAGGCTCTGCCCCAGCTCTCTGCTTTTACTTACAAAACCAGGCCAATGTGAAGCCTGAGCCCACGGCAGACACAGCCCAGCCCTGCTCAGTTTGGCCAGGCTGGAACCTGGGACCTCCCCTGGCCCTTGGCATGGCTCCCTCTTCCTCTCACCCTCCATGGCATTCACATGCTGCTTACCCCATCTTTTACCTCATTAATGAAGACACTAAAAAGGCTGGACCGAGCCCTGATCCCTGTGGCATGCCTTTGGAAAAGTACCTCCTTGAGCAGCTCCCATCACCTGCTCCCATCATAGGAAGGACCTTGCCTGGAGGTGTGCAGAGCTCCTGGAGCAGTTCCTTTGCCCCTGGGGAGAGCCCACCAACTGCACCAACAGTTTCTGTAACAAATAAAAAAGGAAGCAGGAAGGAACATCACACTCTCACAGGATGGCTCTGTGCTGAGCAGCCGTGCTGGGCTTGGCTCTTTACAGTATTTTATCCATCTCTTGGGCTCCCTTCCTGTCCTAAATGGAGCTGGACACTGTTAACTTTTCTAAATCTTCTCTTACCTTGTTGGCTGCGTTTCAGAAATAGGTGGCATGAGTCAATCACAGAGGACCAGTTTAAAGCATTGTAAGCTACTTCCCTCAAGTGGAGGGAATAAAAATCACTCAGCAGTGTGTCACAGGCTCTGTGCGTACCTCAGGTAGGAGGAAGATAATGGGAGATGGACACCTGCACGAGGTAGAACCTACCAACCTGTCTGAAAGGTGTCAGGAGAATAGAAACATTGCCAGCGATAGTGCAGAATAAACTTCCCCACTGCACAGACCTCAGGGCACACTGGGGGCACCCCTTGGGTCAGATCCCAAAGGGGTGGGTGCTCTGAGAGCCCAGCAAGTTCCCCCATGGACAGCTCATCTACATCCATGCCCAGGTTCTGGGAACATGCTGGATGCAAGCTGAGATGAGTGACAAGGGCTCCTACACAGCACTTCAGCACAAATGGAAGAGACTGCTTAGAAGCAGCTTCAGGGGTGAAAGACCTGAGTCCTGGGGAACAAAGCTTTCCTGCCTCCCAGAGCAGGGGCTGAGAGGCAGGATGGGATGGAAGCAACCAGGCCCAGCTGCAGGGAGCCGGCAGAAGTGGGTGGCGGGACCTGCACTCACCCCGAGGCTCTGTCTCATCTCGTGGTCGCTGTTTTCCTCAGAGAAGCCAATGAAACACAAAGAAAGAATCCCCATTTCACCGTAGTTCTGCAGTTGTGGAGAAAGCAGCCCAGCTCCAGCCTCTTCCCTGGGCTCCGAGCAGGAGGACATTTCATCTCCTGCAAACGGAAAGAGGTAAGAGGGGTTTAGCGCGAGGCAGGATTTGTCTCTGATCAGTCCGACAAAGGGACACACAACCCGTTTATTACTGGAAATTAATTGTTCCATCAAGGCAGATGCCTGCAATTACTTCTGCTAAATATTATCTTTAATTAACTGTAAAATATATAATTAATAAACTTGCCCCCTCATTTTTGTTAAGTTTCACTGCAAAGACCTTATTACTGAAATAAATCTTCCTAGCAGTGCACGTTGACAGAGCAGAGGAAGGTGCACGCCTCTAGCACAGGATAATTTCCTCTTGGGAAGTGGAATTAGGAGGGAGGAATAATTACCTCTCTACATGGCTAGGACTGCAGAGACACCCCACTCTGCCACCAGTTGTTTCAGCTCATGCTGCTTGGAAGCAGGCACGGAGAATCTGCTTTGGCTGGCAGGGATGGCTCGCCCTGAAAGCTGTCGGGCAGATGCATGCTCGTCTTTCAAGCCTGGAGAAACAAAAAATAAATTTCCTTTTTTTGATTTACAGTCCACTAAAGAAGTTTTCTGACTATAAAGCTGCTCAGAAAGACCTCAGTGGCTCGGCTGGTTCTTTTAGAAGCCCCGTGTTGCTCCAGCTCTCAGTGCTGTGCTAGAGCTGCATGACTGATTTGCTTCCCACATACATCAGAGCTGTTTGGGTTCAGGGAGGTTTGGGGATGGCTCTTAAACCATCCCAATTAGAAACGCTTCAAAAACATTGCTGAAATTTGACTCCAAGCATAAAATTCCCCTTAGACTTTGTCTCCACTTGTGATCTTTACCTCAAGTTCGTTGATTGCCAGATCAACCAGGGGTAATTAAAATATTTCCAAAGGCTGTTCTGGGCAACACTTCTTGCCTTGCTGCAGGTGACAAATGTTCTTGGTTTGCCTGAGGCTGATGTTCCCTCCTGCCCGAGCTGAGCATGCCAAACCCAGAGGAATGCCTGCTCCATCACCATCCTCCCTGCCTGGGGAAGGTGGCACAGGGACCCGGGGACCACTGGCACACGGGAGGAGTGTACGAGCACAGAGATCCAACTCCTGGGTATGGGGAGACATGAAGGGGCACACGGGAGGAGAAGGGCTGGATGGTTTTTAGGGAAACCCTATGATTTCCCTGCTTTTGGAGGTGCCTGCATGGCCCCCAGCAGAGCCCACAGGCTGCAGAGGCATTTGCCCACAGCCTGGCAGTGTCAGTGCAGGTGAGCTTCAGAAACAGAACCACAGAACCACCGAGGCTGGGAGAGACCTCTGGGATCACCAAGTCCAACACTCCACCCAACACCACCACCCCGGCCACCACTAAGCCGTGTCCTCAAATGCCACATGCACATAGGTTTTGAACACTTCCAGGGATGGTGGCTCCACCACTTTCCTGGACAGTCTCTTCCAATGCCTGGCCACCCTTTCTGTGGAGAAATTTTTCCTAATATCTGGTCTAAACCTCCCCTGGCACAATTTTCCTTTCAAGGCCCTGGTTTGGTCCCATCTGGGGCTATTTCACAGAATCACTGAGGTTGGAAAAGCCCTCCAAGACAATCAAGTCCCAGCTGGGACTGATCCCCACCTTGTTGCCAGCCCAGAGCACTGAGTGCCACATCCAGTCATTCCTTGGACACCTCCAGGGATTGGGACTCCACCACCTCCCTGGGCAGCCCATTCCGAAGTCTGACCAATCTTTCCAAAAAGAAATTCCTCCTGATGTCCAACCTGAAGCTCCCCTGGCACAGCCTGAAGCCTTTTCCTCTCATCCTTAGTAGAGAAGGAGAAGGGTTCTCAACCGCTGTACCAAGGTTTTGGCAATGAAATGAGCTTGGGGAGACAGAGGGTGTCAGTTCCTGGCCATCCAGTACCATTTTGTCACCCCATTTTGCAGCTGTGGGCAGACTAAAAAGGGCTCTGTGGGCTGTGAGTGCTGGAAATGCACAACCCCTGACACAGAGCAGGTCCTGTCTCAAAAAACCATACCAGAGACCCTCACCCTGCTACAGCCCTGAGTCTAAAGAAAGGGCTCCATTCTCCACTTCATTTAACTACCACTTAAAAAGGGTGTTGGACAAATGTTAAAACAGCCAGCCAATTTGATTACACAAAAATTTTAGAGTCAGCAAATTATCTAGTGAAATGATGCATATAGAAATGTTAATTCAACAGCAACCGAAACCTTCCACATCCCTTAACATCTAAAGATGATAATTCTACACAAAGAAAAGAGAGGGCTGAGCAGACTGTCCTTGCTAGGAAATTACAGGAATATTCTAGCTCTCACCTACACTGTACCCTATATGCAGTGATATAAATAGCAGGGGCTGAGGCAGAGTTTAGGAGTGGGTTTGGGCTGGAAGCTCTGAAATCATATTATTTGCCCAGGGTTTGCTGGGGGAGAGGCTCCTGTATCAGCCCATTCCCACCATGCGCCTCTCTGCAGAATCTTTCTGTGTTAAAGTCCAATTTTCCTGTTCTGTACAAAGCATGAGGGTACTTTCCTGTGACACACACACACTCCCACCCTCGGGAGTGAGGAGCCTTCGTGCACACGCCCAGCTTTGCCCACTCCCAGGCATTTCGTTCCTCAGGATCCCTGCTGGGTCAGACCAGGAAGGCTGGAGAGGGAGAAAGGAAGAGTTAAGCAACTTAACTCTCTGGCTCTCGGGCCGTGGAAGGGGAGGGAGCGGGGAGGCAAAGCATCTGGCTTCCCTGCTTCCCTAACAGCCTGGCGGGAAGGCTGCTGTCAATTCCGCCTTCTGCCTTGTTGGAAGAAAGTAGAAGTGACAAGAGGCCCTCCAGGCAGGCAGCCAGGAACCAGAAATTCAATTGAGCTACCTCCTGAAACTGGACCTTTTTTTGGAGACCCTTTCCCTGAAATTGTTTTGACTTAAAAAAAAAGGACTGTCATCGCGGTTCAGGGCCAATTCATCAGCCCTGCTCTCCTGGCTCTCCTTGCCTCCATGCAAGCGGATTTGCACAAAAGGATTTCCATTTTCTGGGCTGCTCTACAACCAGCCTCACCCACAATAAATACACAGACACATAAATATGCACACACATACACAAACACTGTTATTTATAGGTACAGGCTCTGCCACAGACAGACGCACGCCTGGGTGTGTTCCTTCGCTGTGTAACACGAGGGCTGCAAGTGCTACGGCAGCTGAATTTACTCCACACTCACAGCTTAGGAAGCAGAGTGTGGGCCATACGGTCTGTCCCAGGGGCTTAGACCAACTGGTTATTGGCTGGTGCTGTTGTTCCTAACAAGCCCCTGGATATATGGCAGGGGCTGCAGAGAAATGCAGCTGGAGGAGCCTCTCCCTGTCAGCAGCAATCTGTCACTGCGCGCTCGCACCACCCCGTGCAGCACAAAAGCTGCACGGCAGTGTCAGCACAAAGGTCAGGCTGCAGGTAGGCTGGGGGGGGTCTTCATTTCTGGGAACGTGCAGCCAGCTCAAGGCACCGTCTGGATGCTGCAGCAGGAATTTCAGCCTCACAGATGCCTGGCTATAATTTAAAACGAGGCAGCATTTCCATTACAAACCCCATTTTTCCCCGTGGATTTATACCTCAGCTATTCAGCTCCACTTTGGGGTGGACCTTCTTCACATTTTTCCTGCACAACACTTAAATCCAGCTCAGCCTCTGTTGGTTGTGAGATGAAGAAGGAAATTACGTATGCACACAAACACTCACGAGCACACACAAAAAGCTTACACAAACATATGCCCGCAGAGAGATCTGTCACAAAAAACCAGACAAGCCAATGCAAATAAGCTCGATTTTAAGAGTGAATTAATTTGACTTGATTATTCTAAATTATTAACAAGTTCCAGCAACCTTAGAATGCAATAACCACACTCAAGCTTTCATCTAGGTTAAATGGAACAGATAACTTACACTGATAGAGATGATATCAGTATAAATCTGTGACAGCAAAGTTGGAGGCACAAACCCGACCCACTCGGAGCCCCTCTCCTTGCAGCTGTGTGTTAACAACTCCTGGATGCTTCCCCTCCCCTGAAATGTTCCAGTGCAATGAATCACCCCTGATGGAGCCAGAACCCCTCTGTTTCCCGGGCTGCCAGGTGAAACCTGACCTGCACAACACTCCTGTCTGTTTATGACTTGCTCTGCCTTAGAAAGCCCATTTTGTTAGGGGGTTTTTTTAACTCTCTATCGATTCTACTTTGATGTAGTCCAATAGAGCACATCGACAGAAGCAATTTATGTTGGCCAGTGCCTCCAGTTCCAAGAAAGCCTCCCTGGCATATGAAGAGGGGTTAAGCACCTGGCAAGTACCATACAGGTTATCCAGTTATTCCAGATTACCAGGTTCGTTCAATCCAAACCCAGGTCTGAGATGAGGAATGGCCTCCTGTTTCTCCCATTCCCAAGCAGAAATAGGTAAGATTCTCTCTGTGATCACTTCCTCACATCACACAGAAACGTTAGGAAATGTGACAAGGATTTTCTCAGTCTTAAAAGGAAAAAGCTGTCAGTGGCCACCGGAAGGAGATGAGTATTTCCTCACCTCTGATGGCACAGAAACCAATCCTGGGGCACCAGAGTTGGCACTGGTACCAGCAGGGCTCAAGCACCTGGAACTTTTAAGATGCTCCTATTCACATTTCTGCACAGGTGTGCAAATGCAAATTGTTCCAGTGGCACAAAGATCCCGATTAGGCAGTTAGGAATACCATGGATTTGTCCTGTCAGCTGGAGACGTTGCTGGTATCCACATGATGTGCTGTATTCCCCCTTCCTTTCCTGGTTTCACACCCAGATCTTGCCCCTGACGCTGGCGAAGCACTGACCAAGAGCATCACTCAGGGAAGACATTTAGTAGATGTTTAGGTGGCTCCTAAGTGCAACCTAATAGTTTCCTTGCCTCTTGCTAAGAGGGCAGAGGAGGAGAGCTGGGAGCTGCAGGGATTGGAAAATGGAGCTCAATTTAGCCACGGGGCAGTTTAAAGTGCCTGTTGCATTTTTCATCTAAGTACAGCAAATCCCCTCACTAAGCACCAGCCCCGGTGGCCATAACTCCTGGAATGCTAACTGGGGAGCAGCAGCAGGTATTGGACAGGCCGTGCATCAGGCAGAGCAGGGAGCAGCTGGAGAGGGACATTGTCCTTCCAGGGAGGAGATGCCACCTGTCAGCAGCACCCGCCGCTCCGGAGGCATCCGACCGTGCTGGATTGTCATTCATCCGAAGCTTCCCGCAGTCACCAAGCATGGATAGGGTTTCACTCCTCACCAGCTGGAGCTCCAGGAAAGGGAAGTCTCTCTGCAGGGATGAAGATGGGGGGGAACAGAGAGGCTGCAGTCATGACACAGCAGAGATGGCCATCGGGCACCTCCTGAGCCAACGGGAGCCTTGGGTGCTGAAAATGCAGCTCAGCACTTACCAAAGGAAAAGGACACAAAGAAAACGTGGCCTTTAAACCCGCCTGGACCTGCTGCCTCTGTGCCAGGCTCCGGGGGAGCCGCCACTGCAAGAACGGGGACAGTGGGGGACAAGGCACATTAATTTGCCACGAGCTCTTCTGAGAGCTCTTCATTTATCAGAGGAAGAGCTGCAAAGCCTCCTGTGTCCTCACAGAGAGCCCTGCCCAGCACCAACAGGAGGTCTCCTCCCCCATCCATCCATCCATCCATCCATCCATCCATCCATCCATCCATCCATCCCTCTCCCCTGAGCTCCATGGGCAGCTGGCAGCGCCCAGGGCTGAGGATGGATGGCTGAGTGTGGCAGCCAGGCTGGAGCACAGGCAGGCAGAACAGGGAGAGGAGCTGCAGCAGCCCCGGGTGAGCCGTGATGGACACGGGGGTCTGCACCATGACCCCCAGCGTGTGGCTGCCCCGGGATCCCCCACAGCTCCCATATGGCAGCTCCCGCGTGCTCGGGACCGCTGGGGCTGTCAGGACAAACACGCGGCGCTCGCTGGCATCCCACCCAGGAGTTACGAAGCTGTCACTCACTCAGGCTGTCCCCAGAAAGTGCCAGCAGGCCTCGGAGCACCGCCTGCTCTCACCTGATTGGCATTTTTGGATGCTGTTACTGAGAGGCAGTTTTGGAGCTTGGGGACCTGCCGAGGAGAATGAGGCCAAACTCCCAGCCTTTCTGCCTCCCCACTTCTGCCCTGCTTTCCCTTTTCTGGAAAGTTTTCCCATGCTAAGTATAGTTCCTAACAGGTGCATGACCAGAGGGGACTGTCAGGGACGCAGCTGTCCCCACAGAGGCCTGGATCCATCTCCATCTGTCTCTCTGGAGCTGTCCACGCTGCCTAGCTGAGCTCTTCGGACACGGGACGGGGGAGCATCAGGGAGGGAGGAGGATTATTCCAGGGAATGCCGCAAACAAAGCCTCTGACATCAAACTAATGCATCCTTTGAGGCTTTGAAGGCCCCTTGGCACACACAGGCAGGCTGCCAGCTAACTCATCTCTCTTCCTTGCCATGCTACCAGCCTGATGCCAAGGTCAAGCTTTAAAAGAGAGCTGGCTGCTCTGTAATCCCCTGTGCCTCATTTGGGGATGCCACAAGACTTGTAAGGATCGGTGACAGAAAATATTTGACTGGGGCCGAGGCCAGTGTGATATCTGAAGTGGTTCCTTTGCCCAGCCAGCTGCCAGTCCTGGCTCTCATCCTGCCAGCCCCATACCAGCCCCTTCCAGCTGGGAACCAGGGCTGGGGCTGCAGGTGATGCAAGGCAGTGACACAGGGAGCTGGGATCCCTGTAACACGCCCCAGCGTGGACAGTGGAGAGCAGGAGGCACCTCCACATGCACAGTGGTGACAAGGTGTCCCAAGTTTGCAGGGGACAGGTGCTGGGGTGACCCTCCTGGCTCATCACTGGGTAGGGGATATAAAAAAAATGAGCAACAGGGATAAGCAACAACCCTGCTCACAAACTGAAGGTGCTTCCTCCCCCTAAGGTGCACTGGAAGAATTCCAGGCTGATAGGGCATGAGGAAATAAGCATTTTGCAACAGCCCACCGGGTGTTGCAGAGGGAACAGCTGATCTGGTTCACAAATCTGGGTCCTGGGACATGTGCTGTGCTAACAGGCTGGCTTGGCTTAACGGCAGGGTGATGAAAACCATCTGCAGGGAATAGGATGGCACTGGGACATCAGCACCACTGGAAGAGCAGAGGAGGAGGTTTCTGCAGCCACACTGGGCCCCCACAGAACGTGCTCCACACCGTGCTTCGGCCACAGAGCCCCACGTCTGGACTTGGAGAACCCAGAGCCCAACTCCCTGCTCAAGCTGCAGGAAACTGAGCCACAACCAGCCCTCAAAACTCTGCCTGGGGCTCAGTGAAGTGCTGGGAGGGGCTGGGTGAGAGGGATGTGTATAAATCCTTGGCAGAGGGAAAATCCATTCTCTGCCTTACTTCTCTGTTCAAATGAACGTTAAAGGGAAACCACACTGCTGGTAGCAATCCAGTCACACCCTCCCAAAGGAAGAACCTGGGATCTGGGGTGACTTTCCTTCACCCTTTCACAACACCTCTTTTCAGGCAAAAGTGCTGACTGAAGCTCTTTGGGTCTCCGAAGACCATTCCATCAGCCTGGTGCTGCTGGGGCTGCCAGGCTGAGTTATCACAGGTCCTGCCCTCCCTGCCATTAATACCTGCTCACCAAGGGAGCCCTGGCCAGCCCAGGCAGAGAAGGGCAACCCCGAGCTGCAGCAGTGTCCCACAGTAAGGAAAGAGGCATCAAAGGGAAAAAAGAGGAAAATAAATATACCCCAGGCATCTCTAGATAGTCTTAATGGAGCTCAGACAGCCCCAGGAAGGGAATGAATTACTGGGAGTCACAAACTTTCCAGCTCATGTTTCCCAAGGAGCTCCAGCCACACCACATGCCCCTGAGCCCAGTGTCCCACAATCTGGGGTCTCCTTCTGTCCCAATCCAACCCTTTCCTGCCAGGCTGAGGGTGTCATTCCTGTCCTGCTGTCACCTGTGTGACTGTGCCAGGTAACACCTGTAAATCATCTTTCTACCAAAGGCCAGAGCAAACCAAGACAGAAGCAACACCCAGCACTTCAGCAGCACAGCTGGAACATCTGCAGCATTGTGCAATCCCCTGCCTGGCCAGACATCGGACTGAGAAAGGGTTTTCTGCTGAAAAACACAAGACATGGGTAAAATTCTCTTTGCTTTTGGCTTTAATCCCAGACCCCGAGTGCCTTAGTCCTAGGACTTGTGCCAGCATCCCAGCAATGAGCACAGTAACCCCCTGAGCACTCCAGAACTGAACAGGACCTGTGACCAACCACGGGAGCAGGGCTTTGTCCCTGGCCAGGGACACGCAGCACCACAAACCCAACTCAGGGATCTGAGCAGCCTTGGTCAAACCTCCCACCTGCACTTTACCATCCAAACAACAATCCAGGGGGGGTCTGATGTGCTCCATGGATTAGAGCTGGTGAATTAAGAACCTATAAAGATATAATCCAGGATCAGCCCTGGGAGCCCCAAAGCACCCAGAGCCACAACTTTACTACAAAGCCTTCAGAAACAGGGTGTTCTTCAGTCCCCAGCTCCCGGGGCCCTGTGTCTGCATGCAAAATTCCACTTTTGTTACCGCAAAAATGGCATTCTGGGCTCCCACGGCTGAAGAGTCTGAGAATGCAGCTAAAGAATTAAACCCCTCCTCCCCAGACCTACAGTAAATAAAGAGAGTTAAAGCAGTTCTGCAAACTAGAAGGATTTGCAGCCAATTTTGTGACTGTATCAGGCAGTTCTGGCATTCTTTGTACTCAGGAGAAGCAGGGCAGAATAAAGGGGGTTTGACCGGAGGACTGGGACGGCTCCCTCCAATGTGGAGATTTCTGGAGGTGGAAGGGCTGGCAGAAAGGAGGCAGAGGGAGCAGGAGCAGACATTTGAGAGACATTTACAAATGGATTTCTGAGCCAAAATTTCCCCTCAGTCGTGCCTGCATATCTCTGCAAACATACCTGGCCTCTGCACTGTGGGGTGAGGACAATTTAACCTGCAGTCAGAACAATGGGATTAAGCACTGGATCAGCAGAAAAATGGTTGCAGATAGCTATGATTGCTGTTGGAGAGGGATTGTTTCCCTAAGCCACACTGTGTACGTGTCGGTGCCTTTGTGAGATTTAATGGTCCAATTATCCCAGGCGGTGTCACCTCCTCCCCGCTCTGCACGCCCAGACCTGCTCTCCTGCCTCCTTTCCCCCCTCCTGTTCTGCCAGCAGGCAAACACGCCTTTGCTGCTCCTTCATGGGTAGTCCTCGACTTAACTTCTCCCATGCCCAGGGATGGGGGGCTGGGGACGCCAGACCAGTGGAAGAGGTGGTCTCTGGGATGAGTATCTCACCCTAAAGGTGGCTATTTGGGAGCTGGTCTTCTTCCATGGGTGAAAATCTAAGTTTTTACTTAATTAGCAAAAATCTGGTGAAAAATTTCTCATTAAAGTCATGTCAAGTTCTCCTCCCAAATGTCACAGGGAGCCACCATCCTGGTCTCCAGCAGCTCCAGCCTCTGTCACACAGCACCTGCTCAGCATCCCAGCAGCTCCACCTGGCACTCACAGCAAGAGGCTTGGTTGGGACATCCAAGGGAAGGAGGATTGAGAGGGCCCTGTCAGACTACAAAGTGCTTCCATCACCCGAAGGTTGAGGTTACACCCGGCCGTCGATCCACCAGTCTCCTATTAGCCCCACAATCCCTCTCTAAGGAATACTCAGGAAATACTCCACAGGCAAAGAAACCTACCTTTGGTACATGGCTGCTTGTGGAGCAACCCCCGAGCCAAAAGCCCACAGAGGCAGGGCAATGGGCAGCGCTGCTGCTCCCACCATGGCGGGGTCAGGCCACAGGGAGAGTTCATCACACAATCCCACAACAGTTGGGTTGGAAGGGACCTTAGAGCCCATCCAGTGCCCCCCCTGCCATGGGCAGGGACACCTTCCACCAGACCAGTTTGCTCCAGGTCCCATCCAACCTGGCCTTGGACACTTTTAAACTAATTCCAGAGTTCAAGAAGGGGCAGGCACTGGCATGAGGAAGGGGCAAAGCTCCTCTTCTGCTCTCCTAAGAGCAGCCTGCAGCAGGTCATCCAACACTATCAGCTCCTCACCAGGATATCAGAAAAGTGCTGTAACAACCAGAATTACAGTTTCACCACAGGATTGGACATTTATGTGCACAAGAGCAGCATCTGCAGGGACTCCAGCTCCAGACAACCAGAGCAGCTCCTGCCTCGCTTGCTCTGGGGTAGGAGCTGCTGCCAGCTGGGGTCAGAGGGGAATCTCCCCTCACAGGGTAGTATTGCACAATTATGGGCATTATGGGATTTTTATGCCTTCCTTTAAGGCATCCGGCTTGGCTTCTGGTGGAGACAGGATACAGGGCTGGAAGGACTATTGGTCTGTTCAGCTCAAACAGTTTTTATGTCCTAATACAAAATTAATGGTTCTCTCACTGGGACTCCATGAGGCAAAGCTGCCTGCTCCGGGCATTCCAACTGCCAGAGCAAAAGTGGGGCTGAAAACTCATTCCTTGCCAATGCTGCTGGGGGGAACACACCCCTCAGCCCCCACTCAGGCTCACTGACTCACCCACCCCAGTGCAGTCCCCCCAAACTCTCTGGAGCAACACGCTGATGCTGGACCCTGATGGGTGCAGTTTGGAGCTCCCACGCTCGAGGGACCCCACAGCCTCCTGCCTCCTGTGCCAGGAATACCAGATCCACAAATCCCTGCAGCACCAGCTGCAATGCAGGTGGGTTGCAGGCACTTTAAACCTGACTGTGCCACCTCTCCAGCAGCCTCTCCTGCTGACTAAAGGGCTGCCTGTCAGGTTAGGCAGGAACAGCTGTCTCAAAAACTGTACTTCAGGATTCACACAGAGGTTCCTTCTGATTGTATGGAACAACACCTCATTCATCATTCAGAGAGCCAGACAGAGCCATTCACCTTCACTCGATGACACCTTTTATCTACAAACACCTAGGCTGACTCACAGCCAGCCTGTGAACCCGTCAGGATCTTTTTACCACGCCAGGGGCATGTTCTCCTGGCTCACATCCAGCACAGTGCTGGAGGCTGGAAGAACTGCTTGCTCCCATGAGGACTTCTTCAGGGTTTTTCTGAGTGGACACCATGCCCCCAGTGACTGGAGCAGGCTGTTTTTGTGGAGCTGATTATTTTGGCATCCAAGTGGAAGCCGAGCTCTGCAATTGCCGTGTGTGGGGTGGCTTGTGGCTTGCCCTGAGGGAATCCATGGCACTGCTGGGAATTCCGACCCCAGAGTCCTGACTCAGGCGTACTGCAAAACCACAGGGCCTGCTGCTTCCAGACCCGTCTTTGTGCTCCTGTGTCTCTGCTGGGGCCAGCTCAGGAATGGAAAAGGCAGGATTTGAGCTTCTGGGCCCACAGCAAGGAGAGATGTGAGCAGCAGTCATCTCCCACAGTGCAGCTCCAGAAGCCTCTTCCCTTTGGCTTTGTGTCCAGCTGTAAAACTGCAACAACTTCCACCAGCCTCGTCTTCCTACTTCCACCTGATCCTCTCCAACACCTCTCCACCTCACTGAAGGCTGCCACGGAGCTCCTCTACCTCCTCCAAGCCACTGCCATAAAGCAAATAATTGTGCACTGTTACTCATGGGGGAGCTTTCACACATACAGCTTAATTCACTGGGAAAGAGGACTAAAATATTAGGCCCTGACTCTGAAATAGGGAATTTCTCTTGGTGGCCCTTAGACCTCAGTGACAAACTGACCACACAGAACGATGAGGCAGAGGACCAGAGCCCCTGAGCCCATCTTGTGACACCAAACAAGTGTTTGGTGTCCTGCTGTGTCCCGCTCTGATCACAGCACCATGCTGAACCCTTCCTTCACCCCCAGCTCTGTCTGTCTAGGGGAACAATGTCCTTATTCCTAGAGGGATGTTGACCAAATCATAAAGATGTAATGACATTGTCTGGGCTGACACGCTGATCAATGCCTTTCATGCAAAATTATGCTTTCTGCAACTAATAAATATTGATCCTTTTTGTTCCTGTGCAGCACTGCAATAAAGAGTGACTTAAATGTCTGCCAGCACTGAGTTTCCTCCATCGTTTTCCAGCCCCCAGCTCCCTGGCAGCATCCCTCTGCATTTCCTACTGATACTGGTGCCAGTGCCTGATCCCAAGGAGGGCACAGCACCTCCATGAACACCCACCTCCCTCCGTTTTTCTGTCCTTTGAATGGTACTTGTGTTACAGGGGTTCATGGGACGCAGCAGAAAATAAATGGAATTTGAGGAAGTGCTGGAGAAGGGGAGCAGGGTCATGATCTGGGCACATTTGGGATAATAAAGAGGAGGAGCCAGGCCAAGTGCAGAACAAATAGAAACATTTACAACTGCTTGGCAGGGGAATCGTGTAAGTGCTAATGGGCTTGGTTCAGACTCCTTAAATCAAAGCTCTGAGCTCGGCAGCCAGCACCTGCTGACAAACTGTGCTGGACACAGGGGTCCGTTCAGCCCTGAGGAAAGGCTGGGCTCCATGTGGCAGCAGTCCTGCTCTATTTGCTCCTCTTCTGCAGAGGGGTCAAGCAGGACCCTGCCCTTCACACCCACTTGGCTCCCTCAGCTCCACACCACAGTGCCCGGCAGCCACGGCCCCGGCTGCTCCTGTCCGCACACGGGGTCCCCGAGTGATGTGATGGCACCCCTCGGGTTGGGCTCCGGGACCCTCTTTTCTCCAGGTCTCACTCCATTGCCTCTTGTCCTCCCATCTCCCCGCCCCCAACGGGGAGAAGAGCCTTTACCTGTCTCCCAGGAGGGCAAAGAAGGGAGCTGCAGCGGAGAGCACAAGGTGTGAACTCAGAGCCGGGGCTGCAAATGGATTGATGATGACAGGCAGAGGCCTGGCTTCAGTCACTGCTGCCTGGCAGTGATCCTGACTGGATCTGTGCACTACACGTATTTTGGGAGCACACTGCCTTCCTTTGCTGAAGGGATTCAAACCCATCATGAGCAGACTTCAGCTGCAACAGTGAACCACAAAGCAGGAAGGGCCAAAGGTCCACAGTGCCCTGTACAACCTCGGTGAAAGGTGTCCTGCTCCCTTTCCCTTCCCCATGCAGACAGCAGAGTGCTGAGAAGGCTTTTAAGGCAAAAAAACCCTACAGATAAATACAGTGCCTCTGGATTACAGAGCTTAAAATATGATGGCATCTCCCCCAGATTGTGAATGGGTTCCCTGAAGAGCTCCTTCAGTCCTGAGACTCTCCCTTCCCCATTCCCCTTCTGGGAGAATTGGAGAGGCAAAGGGCTGCTGTTCCAGCAGATTTGCAGGAGTGGGAGTTGAAGAATCAATGAAGCCAGTGGGGAAAGTCATTCTGCACCCTCCTGACACCAGGAATAAATGATTCAGTGGGAAAGGAAAAAAAAATACAACAACCCTCAAATGAGGCTGGAATTACCCTCTGCAGAGATATTTCATCTTGAGGAATTGTGTTTGCTGCAGTGTTCGTCTCACTGAGCCACAGCAAGGCTTTAATATCCAGCAAAAGGTCAAACCCAAATGGGAATTGCCAGAGCCTGCCGGAGCTCCTGCCTGCACACGTGCTCCCAACCCTCACACGGAGCAGCTACGCCCAAGCCGAGGCCTGAAACTGGGAATGGAGCTGAGCTGGACCACATCAGGATATCTCCCTTCCCGATGGAATCCCAGACACAGCTCAGCCCTGCACTCACCCCCTTTGGATGGGTACAAAAGGAGCAGACCTGCCTGCCTGGGTGTCTTGAGCAGGGGGAGTCTGGGGAGAATGCTGGGAGCTTCCAGGTGTTTCCACCCAAGGGATCTGACTGACTGTAAAGGAAGGTGGGGTTTCAAGGCACCTGAGGGCTGCAGGGGCAGCTGTCAGCTGCTCCTCAGCTGGAACATCAATGCTTGAGACACTGCCAGTGCCCTCCGAGTCCAGCCTGGTCTGCAGGGCTGCGGGAGCTCTCTCCACATTCCCAGGAGCTCCCCATGGACAAATAGTTCTTCCCACTTTTCCCACTTCTGCTCTGGTACTGCTGCTGTCTCCCTCCACCCACACATCTGCTCAGCCTCTCCTTGGTGATTTGTACTCTTCTTCCTTCCCTGGGACTCAGCTCTGCCCTCTGGGTGTCTGGTGTCACTATCCCAGCCCGTAGCAGAGCTCCAGGGATGAATTAGGCAGACAGGAGATGAAGGCAGAGGTTCCCAGGGAGCTTCCTGTCTCCTCTACACCGTGACAAAGATGACTGTCCAAGAGAAGAAAGGAGGGAACCAAGCCCTTCCTGTAACACCCACCCTCCTCCCAAGAGGGCACAACGCCCGTCAGTGAGCTGAGCTGAGCTGAGCTGAACAGAGCGGGGGCTTTACCTAAAGCAGGGCTGAAAATCTGCTTGAGCTTTGAGATTTATAGCAAAACTGGTCCCATGCTCCAGGCTAAATCCAGACCCTGCAAGGAAACAGAAATCTTTTGGGAACAATCCTGACAGCCCTGAGCCTTCCACCAGCCACCTCAGTCATCCCACACGAGCTGGAGCCCTCCTGCTTTCCTGCTCAGGACCATATCAACCTCTACCAATGCATCTTCATCCTGCCCAGCAATTCCAGCTGTCCTTTCAGTCCTTCCTGATGAACAAGGTGCCATCCATAATGGGCAACAGGCTGGTTTCTGTGCCAGTGTGGATGACCATCCACTGGGGATGAAACACCACTCTCACTTCCACTTGTGACTCAAGCCAGATTTCACTACATTCAAAGAGATTAAATTTCTCTAAGGTTAACACAAGATAATTTTTTGTTCAAATATTTACAGTTAGAGCTCACCAGAAAATCAACAGGATTCTGCTGGACAACACTCAACTACTCATATCTCCCAAAGGCAGACAGGGTTTTTATGTGATATTTAAAGCATCCTGAGCCATCCAGAATGAAGCCCTCACAACTGTTCCTGGGCCAGGCTGGGTCTGTGCCATTCATCCACGCCTCTGAGGGAAGCAGGAAAAACTTGCTGGCCTTTTCTTCCTAATAACATGCCCACATGGACACAGCCAGAGCAGGTCACCAGCCCCTCACATGGTCACACAAACAGAGGAGGTGGAGACCATTCCGAACTGCATCCAGCAGCCACATACTTGGGAAGCCCAGGCTGTGGAAAATGGTGTCAGATTGCTTCTCCCCGTGTTTGGCTTTGTGGAGCTGTTTGTGTCTCCTGGATGCAAGACTTCCCTGGCAACAAACCGGAGCTGTCATTTGGATATCTTGTCCTTTCTATCCAGGATGTTTAAATTCAAGCCTCAAACTTGTGGCTGGCAGGGAACGGGGGCAAAGAAAGAGCCAAACAATCTGCCGTCAGCTCCTGACTGCCCGGCCTGCAGCAGTTATCCCTCCTGTCCCTGGGGAATGCCGGAGTACAGAGGCAGTGGCTCGAGGGCCTGTCACAGATTTAAGCTGCTCAGACTTACAAGACAAAATATAAAAAAGCCCAGCAGACAGTAAGTGTACTGAAACATTTGGGCTTTGGCCCCTCCTCTACAGGGTCTATTGTTTCATGAGCAGAGGGAAGGCTGAACTCACCTACAGCTGCACTAAACATCTGGGGCTAGAGGAACATCCCCCGACTGCTTCTAAACCTTTTTTGATGCTCTCCCAACCCCTGACGCTCTTTTTGACATGTCAGCCTCTACTTGAGGCTCCCCTCACCCCCTCCTGAGCCTGCTCCTGTCTGCTGTGTGCGCACCTGAGGTTTAATCGTTTTCTGTTTGGGAAGTTTTCTGGGAGGGAAGTTTGACAGCTGCTGTGGCAGGTGCAGAAGCTCAGGTGGAAATTGCCCTCTCCCTCCTCTGCTCCTTTCCAAGGGTTAAGAGGGAAGCTGGGCACAGGCTGGATCCCTGCATGAAGAGCCCTGAAGGGAGCACAGGCATCCTCAGATGTGACTCCCACCGAGTTGATCTAGCAGCCTCCCTTTCCTAGGTGGACAATCAGCTTTCCGAGGGAGCCAACAACTTTCTGAGCATTTTCTAACAGGCAGTGCTTTTCTGGGATGAAGCTCCTGCCTTTGAAGATGTCTGATCTCTCCCAGTGCCCTGGGGCTTTCTGCTCACTCTGCTCTCCCACACAACCACATCCTGCAAAGGGCATCCCATGCCAGCTTCCCTCTCTGCTGGATGCAGAAACATTTCCATGCAGCCACAGTGTTTGTGTATGGTCCCCTCAATCCACCAGGCTCACAGGGAGCGCAGGGAGTGCACACAACTCCTGCCTCTTGGTTGTCACCACTGTCCCCTCTGGCCAGGCAAGCCCCAGCCCTACAGCTGGCAGGTCAGCCCTCCCTGTGCTGCTGAAAAAGGCGAGGGGAATGCAGACAATATCCTAAACAAATCTGCTGTTTACAAAGTCCCCTGTAAACTGTTTACATTGCTGGGGAGAAAGCATGGAGGAAAGCAGCTGGAGCGTGCTCTTCCCAGTGGGAAGAACTCCACTCCTGTTTGCTCCACTGCTGCGGGAGGGAGTGGAGCTGATGCACATCTGGAAAGGGTGCAAAGGCATGAGAGAAAAGGAGGCAGCAAAACCCCAGCACCACCCACTCCCCCAGCCTGCCAGGAGCTCTGGCTACCTCAGCACTGCCTCCCAGAGCACACTCTGAGGAAGGTGGCCTGTCCCTGGGGTGCAAGGGGACAGCGCACAGCCAGCCTCAGGCTCTGAGCAGTGCCTGTGGTGGTGAGGCTGAGCTGTTTCCTGCTGCCAGAGGAAGCATCCTGAAGGAGCCAGCCCTGAAGCTCCCCTGGAACCTCTTGGCTCTTGGGCTGTGTGAAGAGCCTTGTGACTCTCATCCCTCAGAAATGTGCTGTGTGGTGCCTCTGGCTCTATTATATCCATGGTTAAACATGCAGCCTCAGGAATACCAGCAAGAGCATTGCAAAGTGCTGGCATAACATAAAAGCCTCGGTGTGCCTCTAATCTCCGTTTCCTGGACATGGAAAGTTCTTTGAAGTGCCTGTGCTCACGGCAGTGCTGGAAGCCCTGTGACCCAGGTGACCAGCACAACGCGGGCCAGCGACTCAGCGTGACTGAGCCCTGGGCGCAGGAAAGGCTCTGAGGGAAGACATGGAAGAGTTAAACCTCAAACACCCTGGATCAGTCCCCTTCACACTGGAAGGTTGGTTTTGTTACTTGAGCAGGACGTGAGAAAACACAGCCTCCACTCAAGGAAGGTGATAAGTGCTGTGAGCCCAGAAACAGTCCCAGAGGGGTAGGTGGGAATGAGCAGCCAGCTGGAGCAGCAAGGACGGGGAAAACATCCTCCCTACACGTGATATGGCAAACCCTGACCTGCTGATTGGAAAGGAATACAGGTACAATGATTAAACAAACATAAAGAAAGTGGGCAAACTCAGTCTGCCCAGAGAAGCTGTGGCTGCCCCTGGATCCCTGGCAGTGTCCAAGGCCAGGCTGGATGGGGCTTGGAGCACCCTGGGCTAGTGGAAGGTGTCCCTGCCCATGGCAGGGGCTGGAATGGGATGATCTTCAAGGTCCCTTCCCACCAAAACCAGTCTGTGATTCTATGGATACAGGTACAATGATTTTTAAAATAAAGGAAGTGGTCAAACTCACCCATTCAATGTGAAGGGCAGGCAGGGACACCGCAGTGCTCTGTCAGCAAGGGGTAAGGGATGTTCATCCACATTTACTCTCTAACACAGAACGGCTCCACTCTCAGCACTTCACCCTCCACCCAGCTGGTCTTCCAGGGCCCAGTTGTGTCCCTTTCCTGAGCAGGAAGAGGATGGAGGGGTCTCCCAGCAGAGCTGAACATCTCAGCCAGCAGGAATGTCAGCAGCACCTGCAGGACCTTTCAAGGACTGAGCTAAAAGAAAAACAACAGAGGAAAAAAATACCCAAACTTTGTCAGGCCAAGCCATCACAAAAGACCATCAGGTTCCTTTGCTGAAGTGAAAAAACTCAAATCCAAAAACAATTTTCAGAGCCAACCCTGAAGAAAATTTGCTTGGTTTTGGTTTCAGAAGCTTTTGTGCAGCTACAAAAATGTCAGCCAGCTACATTTCTGAATGAAATGGCTCCTCAAAATGAAACCTTGAGCAATTTTGTTTTAAACTAAGGCAGAAAGGACTGGAGCTGTCATCCCACAGGAGTGCTGGGTGTGTTTCCTTGGCTCAAAATGACTTGCTGAGTTTGCCCTGAATTTTGCAGATATTTTTGCTTGACCCCACATGGCCCAGGCACAGTGACAAAGCACCTTCAGATTCCAGTTCTTGCAGAGGAGCAGTGACCTGCAGGGATATCCCAGCGCTCCCTAAGCCTTGAGAAACCCCCTGTGGAGGTGGGCAGGCACAGTTTGGAATAGGTGTTAGGGCCTTTTGGTGAGCGAGCAGCACTTCCCACTTCTATTTTAATGGTTGGTTCTGAGGGTCACTTGTCTTCATACAACCAGCACAGCCAGGGGGAAGAGATTCCTTCACACAACATCTCCAGTGTGAGCACCTTGCCCAAAAATCCCTTAGGCAAAGGCAGAGGGACAGCACAGCAAATTCATCTGTCATAAATTCTCTCGTGCCTGCTGTGACAGGCTGGTCAGCACCTGTGTCCTGCTAATGGCAAAGGGATCATCTCTTCCCTTCCTCTTCCCAGGGGTTTTATTAGTACAAACCTTTAAAACATGGACAAATGGCCAGGAATTAACCCACACATTTTCTCAGCACGAAGCCCCAGACCCACATGTCGGGCAGTGTCCCAAAATCATCTGCTGGAATGCTGCCCCAGACATCTACCTAGAGCAGCCCTACACTCTCAGCCTCCTCCTGTGTCTTCCAGGGGCATCCCCATCCCTCCCTGACGATTTAGAGGATGGCTGGGATACAGTCTGTGCCCCTGGGAGCTGTGGGAAAGGGAAAAGCAGAGCTGGGAGGTGGCAGTGGTTTGGGGTGAGGATCCACGCTCCCCATGCTTGCCCAAGGTCAGGGAGGAGTGGGAGCTGCCCTCCACCCCTGCATCTCCTCACCCCTGTTTCTAGACAACCCTCCCTGCTGGGATGCCGAGGGCCCTTCCATGCATGGAATTATTCAGGAATTCTTGCAATTAATTCCCTGCCATCCCCACGATAGCTCTGCTGTGTGGAGGAGTGCCACAGCCCAGCAATTAGGGGGCAAAGACAGACTGCCAAGGGAGGCGCTGAGGTCACACCTGCGCTGCTCCGGAGCTGCGCCAGGAGAAAGCCCTGACCAAGCTCCGGAGGGAACGGCAGCTCCTGAGTCAAACCCAAGTAATAAGCTGGCCTTGTAGGGGGACAGATTAATCATTATTGGCAGCCAAGAATGTGCAAGTCTAACAAAAGCTAAAGGTTTTTTTATTACAGTCCAACTGCAGCTGGGAAGACAATCTTAGCTAAGAATCATTAAATCTATTGCGAGAATAAATCTTCTTTGATCCAAACCATAAAATGGGAGTGAAATCCTCTTAAGCCAGTGGCAGCTCCTAATGGAACACACATTATTATTTTTTTGCAAACCAAAAATTAAAAAAAAAAAGGGTTAGATTATTAAGTGAATAGATTAAGCTCCCAAATGGTAAATATTTACTCAAGCAAAACCTGCCTAATTTAATACCTGCCTCAATTAATTTTTCAGTTTGGGATTATAATTGAAGGGAATAATGACATTTTCTGACTGTACAAACAGGGATTCGTGAACTCTGTTTGCCCAGAATTCAGGCAGGAGAAGAAGGACCTAGGAAAACTTTCCCTTGCTAACCCCCAGGTAACATCAGTGCTGCTGCACGTGCCAGTGATGAGCTGGCAGCTTCTGCAAGCCGGGAAGATGGAAGGTGAAGCCAAGGTCCCCTCTCACAGCTGGTCATTAAATTTCCTGAAACATCTGACCAGGAGGTCACTCCTGATATTATCAAATACAAAAAATATTACAGAAAAATGGAAGTCATTTCTTCCTGCAGTCTGATTTAGTCCCTGCTTTCAGGGCAAGCTGGGGGTACCCCTCCCTCAGTGCTTTTCCCTCTCTGCCAGACACAGGAGATGTGGGAAGGGAGTGGAGCTCTGAGCTCCAGCATTCACACAGGCTCCGTACACCCAGGTGGGAAAATTCACCTGCCTGATCCCTTCTCTGGGGCAGGTGGTGCAAGGGGAGTATGTCCTGTGCCCAGGGAACCTTTTCCATTCCAGACACTCCTCCTCTATGCTATGGACAATGTCTTCCTCACCTTCATGGGCTGTGCTCCCTTCCCGCTCTCCAGAGGGTGTCCTTGGATGCTCAGACTTTTCAGGCCTCTAAAAGGTTACCTGATCAAGACACGGCCTCTGCACAGTGGAGCTTTGCATCAGCAAGTCAAGGGAGGGGATTCTGCCCCTGTGCTCAGGTGAGAGCCCACCTGCAGAGCTGCCCCAGCCCTGGGGCCCAGCACAGGAAGGACCTGGAGTTGATGGAGCCAGTCCAGGAGAAGCCCCAGAGCTGCTCCAAGGGCTGGAGCCCCTCTGCTCTGGAGCCAGCCTGGGAGAGCTGGGGGTGCTCAGCTGGAGAGGAGAAGGCTCCAGGGAGACCTCAGAGCCCCTTCCAGGGCCTAAAGGGGCTCCAGGAGAGCTGGAGAGGGACTGGGGACAAGGGATGGAGGGACAGGACACAGGGAATGGCTTCCCACTGCCAGAGGGCAGGGTTAGATGGGATATTGGGAAGGAATTCCTGGCTGTGAGGGTGGGGAGGCCCTGGCACAGGGTGCCCAGAGCAGCTGTGGCTGCCCCTGGATACCTGGAATGTCCAAGGCCAGGTTGGATGGAGCTTGGAGCACTCTGGGTTAGTGGAAGGTGTCCCTGCCATGGCAGGGGGTGGAACTGGATGGGCTCTAAGGTCCCTTCCAGCCCAAACCAGGCTGGGATTCTCTGATTCTATGACTTTTACAGCTCATATCCACAGAACACACTACCGTGCTCAGTAACAGCCACCCACAACCACTCTCTATCCCATCACTTGCACAACAGTTCTCCTACAGATGAGGATTCCTGGAGTGGTTCCACACCCCACTAGCAAGGGGCTATCTCCCCATTAGCTCTGCCCTGGAAAGAACCACACAGCCATTGGCTTGCAGCTGGCAACCAGCTCTGACATCCTGCTCCTGGAAGCACACACTGCAATAAGCGGGAAGAAGGGAAACATTTGAGTACAAACCTTCCTGCCTGCAAGCATTTCTGATCCTGGCTTGACCAGCTCAAACTCAGCTCCAGGAGTGTAAACTTCGGTGCATGTCTGAAGTCTTCTGGGGAGGAAGATGAGAAAGCACATGGGTTTAACTGACACAGACCTTGCTGGCATGTCAAAGCTCTGTTGCTTTTGTTTTCCAGACAGGAACCTTGCTGGCAAGTGCTGGTGAGTGCTGCAGGCTCGTGCAGGCTCTCCACACAAATTCCTGGTGCAGGTCTGGTTGTGTGTTGCACACAAGGGTCAGTGCAGACAAAAATGAGAGAGAGAGAGAGAAACAGATTCAGTAATGAAATCTTGAAGTGAAAATGTGGATGGTCAGATGACAGCGACAGAGAAGGTCAGGAGTACTTTAGACCCAAACAGCTCTTAAACCCAGGTAAGAAACGGGACATCTGTGTCAACAGCAGAATCATCAGTTAATCCCAAATTGGGAGCAAGTAAAGTCCAGAGCTTGCCAGGGAACAACATGTCAGCAGGATTACGGGCAAACCTTACAGGGCAGCTGTGATTCTGAAGGCCTGAGAAGCAAATTGTGATCAAAGAGCCACACAGGCACAAGAGGAAACAGCATGGAACCCAGAATCCTCCTGAAGGCAGATGGAGGTGAGTGACAGCCCAGCAGATCCTTTCCAAATCACCCCCCGGGTCCCAGGAGCAATGGATGGGGGACTGCTCACGTGATGCTGACTGACACGCTGCGAGGTTGTCTGTGGGAAAGGAATGAGAGGGGTAATTTTATTGTCATGTCCCGCAGGGGGGTGTAAGGAAAATCACAGCATGAGAAAATGACAGTGTATCTGTCTGAGGTCATTTGCATGCCCAGATAATCTGTGGGAGGAGAGCCAGAGTTGCTGTGTTTGACAGAGGCAACACCACGACAATGGGCCTGGGAATCGGGAGATTTGCAAGCCCTGAAACCAGCCTGGTGTTTGCTGCTCTCAGAAACCAAAATGACCGGACTTCATCATTTAGGCTTCCAATGATTCCACTTTCCTCCCTCATTATGGGCTGTACGATGGTCTCATCTTGCTGATGAGGGGCACAGAGGGACAGTCCCACACTCACAAGTGTGCCCGCATCCCAAGGACACACTTAGGGGACACAAAGAGACCATACACAGGCAAAGGAGCACAAACCTGAAGGCAGACATGGGTAGCAGGAGCTGTGGGTAGCCAGTGCAGCCCAGTAGATTTTAGCAGGGATCTAGAAGGACAAAAGGCTTTGTCAGTGTTTACAGGTGGCTCCTCTGCTGCAGAGGGAGTAACCTGGGAGAAACATGCGGTGGCAGACGGGAACTGGCATGGCTGGCAGGACAACTCAGTATCTCTGCAGTGGAAAATCCAGCTGATGGTTGGATGGAGCAGGGCCAGGAGGACAGGCCGCCTGCAGATAGCACAGGCACTTCACAGGGCGTGTGAAGGAGAAGGTGACAGGTTGGGTGAGACTCGCTCACACAACCCTTTAACACTGCACTGCCAGAGGCTCCCAGGAAAATCCCGATGATAAGGTGTGTGGGACTCTGCACAGCACTGATAAGTGTGGCAGATATCTGATTGCTTCAAAAACCTGGGCATTCCAAAGGGATTTCAGCTGGGTGCACAGGGAGGACGAGTTGGATTTTAAAGATAACCTTTGGGCAGAACCATCGAGCTTTCAGCAGAGCCCAGAAATGGGTATTTAGAGAAAAGTCAAGTCAAAGAGGGTGGAGGGGGTGAGGGGATGGTGAGAAAGAGACATCAAGAAAGGAGCAGGGAAGAGCAAGCATGAGGAGATTTAAAACCCCTGAGCTGAAGAGGCAGGAGGTAGGTGTCCAGGAAGGACTGTCAGAAAGCAGACTGTGAATTAATTTGGACAGTGCAGGACGGTTTAGGAGGAAAGTGATCGCTCTGTGAGTCATCAGCAGGACATTAAATATGCAAAATTTGTAAATAAGGTCACCCCGAGAGGGAACGCAGAGGAGGAAGAGAGGAGGGCTGGGCGAGTGGCCAAGGATGGAGCAGGTGAAGTAGCTGACAGTACCTGAGGATTGTCAGGCAGGGCAGGCACAGCCTCAGATCCATCAAGGCAGGGGCAACCATGTCCTCCTTGGGCAGAGGGGAATAACAAACGTCCTCCTCCACCAACAGGTAGACTTGTCACTACCAAACCCAAAGAGAAAGCAAACGGCGATGTCAGTGTGCTAGTGGTAGCCATAGATTGGAAAAGACAAGCCCACAGCTGCAGCTGGCAGGGAGTCGTGTGGGAAGCTGAGCCTACCCAGCATTATTCAGCTGCTTCCCGGGCGCTGGAAGAGCCAGACTCGTGGCTGTAATTGCAGGGGCAGGAGCAGTGGGATCCTGAAAGGCACAATTGACCCCAGGTTACAGAGCCAGCTGGGCAGACGCCAGGGCTGAGCTCACCCACTCACCTGGAGCTGGCTGGGAAGCAGAAGGCAGCACGAAGGGAATGCCAGGTTACCTTGTCGCTGGCAATGGCCTCTCATTTGTCAGCGAGGGACGCAGGCAATTTACACAGGGATGTGGGAGTGTTGCAGGTGTTAGGCAGTCACCCTGAGAGCTCAAGACAACAAAGAGATCCTGAAAAAAAGCAGATCCATTTCTAGCCACAGAGAGGCTCTTAGCAAGTCCAGCAAGCCCCAGGCTGAGCAAGGGGAAGGGGGGCTGGGAACAGACCACTGGGACAATGGTCCAAGAACAAAAGGGCTGCATTAAAGGGCCTATTCTGGCAGTTAAGCCAGGTTTAAGCAATGTTGCTGCTGCCTGATCTGAGGCTAATAATGAGTCAGTCTTACAACCTGGAAATGCCTGGCCAAGTCGGTGGAGAAGAGAGGGTGAGGCACTTAAGTGGTCTAAACATTATGTTTAGGTCTGCATGTTCACAACAAAGACAAACCACTTTCAGGTTTAAAATACACAGTCCCTGATGGAAGCAAGATATTATACAGATCTGATGTGGTGCTGTAATGGGGTGAGGAGCCTTAACATCTCTGTCTGGTACAAACCCCAGAGGCAAAGTTCAGTGAGCTGGTGCCAGGGTGAGTGGCAGAGGTTATCCAAAAGCCAGGCTCCATAAAATGCAGTTAGTCAGGACAAGGTGGCCTGATCTCTGCAGGCTGCCTGCTTTCCTGTTCACCTGACCCAGCAATCCAGAATTTCTGTTACACAGCTTCATTTATAAAAGAATCTAGTCTGCAAAGCACAGCTCAGCCCAAATTCCCACTACCAGACCTCATCAGATCACTCCAGGCTCCGAGACCACTGTCTCCACACAGTAATAGCCATCATCCCCAGGCTTTGTGCGTGTTTATGTTACCCTTCCATTTCCCCTTCAGATATGACATGCAATTCCTAGAAAATATGTTATAAACTCTTCTGCTCTGGAGTTCTGCCACCTCTGATTGCACTCATTTGAGCCAAGGATGTCATTTCAAAGTAAATCAATAAACAAGGCTTAAAAGGGTCCTACAGACAGAGGCTGGGGGCAGCACCACAGCCCTCCCCCTCCCCAGTTATCGCTGCTGTGCTTCAACCTAACCAAGTAAATGGGTGAAATCCAAACAGGAAAACACTTCCCAAAGCTCCCAGTGCTGCTTTACAGTATGGGAGTAGGGGCCAGGGCCTGCCTTGCAGCTGGAATGGCACCTCCACTGTTCAAAGTCCCTGGAGTCACCAAATGAGCATGAGTGGGTGTCACAGCACAATCAGGGCTGGTGGGAGGGTCTCCCGGGGACCATCGGCAGGGATGATGATGATGACCCCTCACTGCCAGCCTGTGGTACCCACGGGGGCTGCACCCAGGGTCTCCTGGTTGCTGCAGGTGGTCCTGGAGGTACCCAAGGAAACATCTCAACCTCAGTGAGGGACTGGAATGGCAAACCTGGAAAGCCTGGAGTCAGAAAGCGGCCCTGCACCTCCCACTCTTACTGAAGACATTTAGGGCCCCTCAGGCTTGCTGTCACAGGGAGCGTAACACATCCAAGTAGACCACAGCTAGATTTATTTGGGAATCCCAGGGGAGCACATGTTCACCCCTAATCCTCCTTTACACTACTTGTGGCTCCCCGGACTTCTCAGCACACCAACAGCCGTACAGGCACAGGATCTGATCTTTGGGAGTCTCCCAAGAAGCTCTAACAAGGTTGTACCTCCTCAAGCAGCTCCTCCAAGGTGAATCATAATGGACCTCATGAGCACAGTATGGACTGCTGGCTAAGCACTTCCCTAGGGAAGAGCTGAGACATGGGTTATTCATCACCAGGAGCTGTCCTGCTCTCCAGGATAAATCACACACGGGCAAGGGAACTACCAGAGAAACCTCCAACACAAAGCCTGCTTGGATGCACTCACAGCAGGATTCACAGAGCAGATTAACTCCACTGGTTGAATTATTTGGATTTTTTTTTCTTTCAAAATCTCCAAAGGCTGCATAGACACAATGCTGACAACTCAGCCAGAGAGGAGGGCTGCTGCTGCACACAATGAGAATGAAGACCCCCTCACTCTGCCACCAACAACTGTTGGGTTTTTGCCTGGCTGCATCTTCAGTTGAGATCTCCATTACCTATGTGCTGATGGTTGTATTGGTGTGCCTGCCTGGGCTGCCTCGGGCCAGCTCAGGACATCTGCTGTTCCCAGCTCTGCTGCTTTTGCTCACTGTAAAACAGAATGAATCATTTGGGGTAGAAGTGATCTCTTGTTTTGGTTGTCTTCATGGGCTGGTCTCTGTTCAGTGCTCTGTGCTCTGTTTCCAAATCCAGCAATGTGTGTGCAGAATCTCATTAGGGCACTTTACACCACCAGAATACACATCCAGTGCAGCAGTTACACACAGCTCTGGAAGAGCCTCCCACACAGCATTCTGGCACAGCGAAGTTCCTACTAGAGACACGTGGGACGAGCAGCCCACACGTCTCCTGTGCAACCGGATTACTCTGCCCCGGAGTGCTGCTCGAAGCAACATTTTCTTGGGATTCAGGGAGAGATCCCACAGACTGCTGCTCTTTTCTGTGGGGTCTGTCCTCGTTCACAGAGCTATTACTCATTGCCCGTAAGGCTGGATGCCACCAAGGAGCTCCGAGCTGTGCCAGCCTGCCAAGAAGGTTCCTGTGAGCTGCTCTGAGTGACACAACTGCCAGAGGCCACATCCATGGCCATATCCATGACATTCCCGTGTGTCCGGATCCTCCCCTGCACAGCACCAGCCATATGAACTGCACGCACTGCTGTGGTGCCTCAGTTTCTCTCTGTGCCTCCAGCACAATCTTCCCCCCAGACAAACACCAAATTCAAAAGGCCAAATTCTTCCCTGTGTGCATGCAAAGCATCCCCTTGTCTCCTCTGCAGAGCAAGGGGAACCCTCCCACCCTGCCCAGCACTGCAGAGCCCTGTTGTGTGGCCCCAGTGCCACGCTTCCAACCGCAGAGTCCCTTTTCCTGCTGGGAACCATCCTCTGCTCGGGGCACCTGCAGCACTGAGCAGCTTTAGGGGTGCTCAGCCATGGGGTAATTAACGAACACAAGCGATCACTTCTATTATCTGCAACTTGAAGGCAACTCTTATCAAGGCAGAGCTGGAGCTGTGCTCATCCAGGGCACAGCCACATCTGGGGCTCAGGACCTTTGCTCGCTCCCTCTCCCTGGCTGCTCAGGGAGTCAGGTGGTGCCGTTCCTAGAAGGTGAATAAATTATTACTGCAAATTACTCTGATGAAGTGGCTTTTATTAGAAAGCCAGACACAAAGGGAGCTTGCTGATTGGCTCCCAGTGATGTCATACCCAGCACAGCACTCAAACGCAGAGATACGAATTTTCTCGTCTATATTTTGCATATAATTTTCATTTTCTCCTGGCAATAAAGATACCAGCGGAGCCTTTCACTCGGGGAGGGTGGTGGGGGGGTCTGTACTGCTCAAGTGGCTGATGAAAGAAAAGTGGCCTTTGTTCCTCTGTCTTGCAGGGAACCTCAGGCTAACAGTTTGCACCCACAAAGGCACTGTCGTTTATTGCTCTATTACAAACCCATCACTCCATTTTCTTAGGTGGATAGCAGAGAAATTGGCATTTTTTTGGCTTCATTGTACCTAAAATCATTCTGATCACAGACATTTTGCTATTTACAAGCTGAAGCTTAAAGTGCAGATAAAGCAACAGCTTTCTGATCCTCATCAGAAGGTGGGAACAGGGCTTTGGGAAAAAACAGGCAGCAAAATCCCAACTAATTATTTATTTTCCAAGTTTCACATGGTGGTTGTTCCTCCCTGCAAAGCCACTGTGAGTTCTCAGTGAGGTCTGTCAGAGAGGCAGACAGCTCCCAGCACACCGCGTGCTCTCATTCCTCTTCCCTAATTGAATGTCCTATCGAACTTACAGAATTTGCCTAGGAAACGTTTGAGCTTTAATCATTTCTGGATGCAACAGGCTTGCTGGTGCAGCTCAAACAGCAGAGCCCTGTGTGGAGAGCAGGCAGGGAAGTATCCCTTGCCTCACTGAACTGGAATGAACTCCTAAATTCAAGTGAAGGCTGTGGTTTGCTCGGCAGCTCCCTCACGCAAGGCTGCTGCAGTTCTGGGCCCCTGCTGCCCCTGGACACGGGCAGAGGGGAAGGTTTTCCATACCTTCCTGCCTCCATAATGTACCACTGAGGTGTAAATTTTGCTGGGATGGCCAAGTGTAACATTTCCAGCCCTGGAAACAGGCTCCTGCTTGTTCTGTGCAAACACTGGGCTCTCCTCCAACAGAGCCAGCACAAATCCCGAGCTGACCTACAGCGCCTGCCTATTCCCTTTGATTATGGCTCTGAAGTCATTTGTCCTACAAGGGCAGAAAACAAAACACATCTATCACTTGGAAGATGTCCTGGAAACCCCCAGACAGTTGCACTGATGAAACTGGACACTGAGGGCTACTGGAGAGCTCAAACGTAGTTAGATTTGCTGTTCCCAGTCCTGGGGTCATGACTCCCTGCAACATCATCGACTCCACTTTATTCCAGGTGGCTCAAGGTTGGAAATCATTCTCTCTTATCGTCTGAAGATTTGCTGAGCTGCCTGCCCTTTGTGGATAACAGGAGCTGCCCCCAGGCTCCTGGATGTTGGATCTGAGGCTTTTGAAGTCCTGAGGGTGAAGGTGCAAGGAACAGGCATCAGGGAAGCCTGACTGTGAATCAGAGTAAAAAGGAATGTGAAGGCTGCAATCCTAGGAAAGGATGCTGGCTGAGACACACGGCCAGCATCAGCAAAAAGGGAATGGGCTCTCAGGTTTAAGACCTGGAGCAGATTCAAATCACCCCTTTTAGGTCTGACCTCCTTGCCTATCTGAGGGAGACAGCAGAGAGGGGAGGGAGCCATGAATCTTGGATCCAATCCCTATGTGGCTTGGCCCTACATCCGTCTTTGCTTTTACCACTCCGTGTGTAGAACAGAGGGTTATTAAAGGCACCAGAAGAATCTCAAGTAAAACAATTTTACTGTTTTTAAGAGCTTTGTTATAGCATCTCTGGAGCTCTGGCTTAGACCACCACAGACCATTGTCGGGAAGCTCTAAACAGCCTTTGGATATTGAATTACTGTTCAGAAACCTATCAAATTCCAAAATCGCAACCACTGTCCAAAAAAAGAAGCCTCTGTAGAACAGAACACTCACACAGACAGCACAGACAACAAAACCATCGTGCTGGCCTAACTCCGCTTCCCTTCCCCACCCAGAGCAACAGCCTTGCCCCAGCGTCATTCCAGCGGCGTTATTCCCCCGGGAAGCAGCCGGGCTCTAGAGGAGAACACAGTCCCACCTACTCATCACTCACCTCACAACAAGAGCCCTTCTATCACTTGGCTTTTAATGAAATTGGGGGTTGATATCTCAGTCAGCCCCTCCCTTCCACTTGAGGACAGCATTAGCATCAGTCTGGATTATAATACCCAGTAAGCTGTTCTGGGGCGATATGAATCAAAGCCCTGAAAGTGGGATTGTGTTTAATTAATTGTGGCTGACAGATGAAGGTATTGATCGTAGATTGAGAGGTTCAGGACCGGCCCGGGGGATAATTATTGCAGGGCACACTCTGTTAGGGTGATATTTTTTTAATTTCTGGCGATGTAGGAGGGAAGCAGGGGGGAAATAAGTGAATAATTGCAGCTAATTAGAACTTGTGTGTGCATCCCAAATTAATTTGTTTGAATAATCAACCACCAGCAGCAGTCTGATCCAAAAGGAAAAGGAAGCAACTGCTCAGAAAGATCTCAATTCCTCCCATAAATCGTGCAGTCCCATGTCTGGGATACATGTTTTACAGAATTGAGGCTCTAAATACAGAAGGGGAGTTGGGCAAGATTATTGAGTGGAAACACTTGCTTTTGCCCGAGATCTACGATAAATCAGAAGGCCTGGGTGAGGCTGTGGGATGGCAGGGTGTGGACAGCAGATGATGCTCTTGCCGTCGCCTCCATCCTATCCCTATCCATGTGCAACAGGCCC
>VZTI01004612.1:495012-509344 GCA_013397865.1 Struthidea cinerea | reverse complement strand
CCCGCCGGCCTGCCGGCCCCCACCCCCTTCCCGGGCGGGACACGGGAGGTGCGGGATGGCCACGGGGGGATCAGACACACAACTGCTGTCGCCGCGGGGACCATGAGAGGTGTCTCGGGCGAGGCGAGGGCAGATGGAGGCGAGGCTGCGGCAGCAATCTGTGTCCCGGTGCCCGGCCCCTCGCTCCGGTCCGCGGGATCCCCGTAATCCCCCCCGGCAGCCCTGCTGCTACAAACACTCTCATCACCATCGCAGCGGGGGCAGCTCAGCACAGACAGCGAATGATCTAGCGGGGGGTTAATAAAAGGACTGGCGCAGAACAAAAAGCCTGTCAGCCGCCACAAGATGTGCTCTCCACCCCTTGTGCCCCCCAGGAAATTAAAAACCGGAGCCCGTGGTGTGCAGTGTTCTCTGCGGGACTGGACGGGGCACTGGGATGCGGAAGGGCAGGCTGGGAAGGGGGAAGTACGGAGTTAAATGTTTGTCCCAGCTGTCGTTTCTGATGCGATCTATCAAGTGCTGTTACTCTAAAGGACCAGACTACCTGGGCTTTCCAAACCTGAAGAGACCAAGGCACATTTCTGTGTGCTGCTGCCAGCAGCTCCTCCTGGAGAGAGTCCACTACATCCTGCCAGGCTGCTCTGCCTGACACCACCGAAGTCCATGTTTCCATGGAAATGGGAAGAGAACGGATGCCTGTGACACGACATACCTTTTCTGATGTAGATTGGGACCACTTCTAACATCCCTTTCTAGTGACAACCTTCAGGACTGGATATATTGCGGGCACAACCAAAACAGAACAAGAAGGGTGAAAAGATATCTGATGGTATGAATCAAACCCCACCATCCTTTCTGGTGAGCAGCAGCTGAACTCGAAAGTGCGTTAATCCGTTAAAACACCCTTCTAGGCAGAGAGACCCCTGCACTAAATACAATATCATTCACAAGCGGATAGTGAGGATCTGTCCCTCCCCTCCCCGGGCTGGGTTGGGTGAAGTTTCCAGCAGCATTTCCCTGCCGAGGGCTGCGATCGCAGCGCTCGGAGGTTCCCCGGCGGTTCCCCGTGCCCAGCCCGGGCTGCGCAGCGCGGGCCCGCAGCGCCCTCTCCCGCGGCACCGGGGCACCCCCGGCACCGGCACCCGCAGCAGCCGGGGCTGCCCTGCCCTGCCCGGCGGGCCCGGCCCCCGGACAAGCACACGGGCGGTCAGGTATGGCCCACCAAGGGCTAACCCCGGCACCACCCAAACCAGCAGCGACTTCTCTGCGCCTTGAGGGATTCTGGTGAGCAGAGAGAGGCAGAAGTCTTCGCCTACCTACAGCTTTCCAGCAACGCTGGGCACTTCAGATAAAGGTGAGGAGGTTCACAGAGGCTTTGCTGAGGGCCTGAGTTTGGCATCTGCCAGGGGAGTGTGGAGTAAAGCCGTTGTCCCTCTCTTGGACACGGTCTCTGCTCATCATGTGAGGTCTGGCTGCACCTTTTGGCGTCAAGCAGCCAAAAACTCCCCGGTCTGTTCTCGTACCCCCATCACAGAGGTTTTGTACAGCCTCTCTCAGCAGCTGCTCCTGTCCCACGCTGCCCTGGGCACCGTGATCCGGGCATCTCCATGCTCACACCGCAGACTTCATCCCAGACCCGTCAGCACAGCACATTAGGAGGAGAAACACGAGATATTTGCAAAGCCAAAGGCAAAGCAATGACCAGTTTTGTCTCTGTAGGGAGTTTGCTTGGGACTATTATCATTTTAAAGGGCAAGTTACTGGTCCTAGCACTGGGAGCCAAGTATTTGAATAAAGGAGCTTCATGAATACAGATACATTGCATAGACAGAATAAATAAAGCTGATCCACAGTTGCCATTTTACTTTCCAAGTGGGTGGAAATGAGATGTCCCATCCCCAGGAGATCCAGAAAGGGCTTCAGCCCCTTCATTAGATACAGAGAAGAGAAGATGCCAGGCCTGGCTGAGTGCTTCCACCCTGTCAGGAGAGCAATGTGCTGGAGAAGTCAGCCTTCCTCCAGGGAACACCGCTCCCAGGAAGCAAAGGCTTCCTGGCTGCCATGAAAACTGGAAACACTCCTGCCCTTCCTCAGTGCAATGGACTGCAGGAGGCACCAGTGTCAGAGCCAGACCCAGCTACACCCACAGGACATTCAGCACCACACTGCAGTTCCTAGAATAAAGTCAGCAGAATAAATGACAAATGAAATAAAATGGGATTTTGATTGACCAGAACATTTCATTTGGCCCAAAAGCAAATGAGAAGCCCAGGGCTTCCTCTGAGCAAGAAGCAGCAGCACTGTGCCGCGTCCCAGCCCTGCTCTCCCCAGTGTGGGCACTCGCAGTATCTGGGGCCAGATGTGCCCTCAGGCCCTACCCTGGCTCATGCACCAGCACCTGCTGCTGGGAAGTGGGTTTTTGCAATATTCCTTCCTGCCACATCCATCTCAGACAGCAGAAATAAACGTCATGTCCCTCACATCACGTTACATGTCCTCACAGATCTGCCCAGCCAAGACATCCCTTGCAACACCAGCCTTGATTTGCCCTGACCTCCGTGGGTTTGGCACCAAAGGGATTTTCTCCAAGCTTGGGAAGGTTCTTCCTTCTTTTGGTGCCATTGTGAAAACTCCCGTGTGTGCTGTGTGGGAGGTCAGATGGGGTGAGTGCAAGCAGCCCTGTGGTGACAGGAGGGTGGCTCACATGGAGTTGTAACAGGGCTGGGACTCTGCTCTGTGCTCCATGGCAGGCAGCAGGTCTGTGTTCATCCTGCTGCTGCTGCTGAGCACATCCCTGCACGTATCCCTGTGCTCCAAGTCTCATCTGTCCTACACCTGCAGTGAGTGTGTGTATTTTTGGTCTCAGCGAAATATATGAGCAAGAATTTACCTGCTCAGTGGATTCTGCTGGGTCCCACATGTCCACAAAGAGCAGTGTAACACTGGCAGGACCTCCTGGCGGCAGGTCCACGTGCTCTTTTGTGTCCTGGTGTTAGAGGATTTGGGTTCTCTTAGCACTTCTCTGCTTTGTCTTGGGTCTTCCACCACTGCTGGCTGTGGTAACATTGAGAGCACCAGCTTCAGGGTGTGCAGACACCAACGTGAGGAAATGCCCCTTTTGGTGCTCTAGGTAAGGAACAGATCGAATCCAAAGCAGACATGGGCAAGGTCCCCATGCCCCTGACTCCATCACTGACCATATACACCCACCCTGGCATCAAACATTGTGCTAGGGTGCCACGTCCAGCTCTGGCAGCCCTGAAGATTCCCCTCTGTTCACTCCATCTCCACTCTATCCGTGGTCACCCCAGCTGCTGGACTGGCACTACAGCATTAACCTCAGGAGGGTGACAGTGACACTGTCCTGACAGAGCTCTCCTGGCTGAAGCCCCGTCAGTGCTCACATCTCCTCACTCACTTTGACCTGGGCAGGCTCCAACCCCACCTCCCCACCGCACTGCCCACAGCTCCCTCCCGAGCTCGCACCGCCTGTTACTCCAGCAAAGAAGTGAATCCCAGTAATGTGAGGACACTTGCAGAGCCCCAGCTTTGCAGGGACTGGAGTTTGTAGTTTATGCCTCCAGGGTGACATTGCAGATGAAAATCAAAATGCCAGAACTGACAAAAGGAATCTTTAAAAAGCATTTTCTGCTTTTAGGCAGCTGAGGGAAGAACAGATCTGGATTCACTGGGCTTAGGTCAGTCTTGTCTGAGCTACACAGATCCTTCTCCTTGCTTTGTCCTTCCAACTCTTCCAGAAACATCTCATCTGAGTCTCCCACTGTGCAACTCCCAGGCCAGTCTTTCCAGGGGCTGCAGTAGCTTATTTGTTTAAATCTCTGCAGGCACTAAGACTTCTCAGGAGCCCTCAATCTTGACAGAGCAGCAAATATTCACAACTGTGTGTTTTGCACAATTTGTTCTCAGATTCCTGCTAACTGCTCACAAAGTCTGGCTGATGCCCTCTTTTTCTGCGTTTTCTTTTACGCATAATAAAGATCTCGTTTTGCCGTTACCTTGTGGTATTTATGATGTGTGAGGTTGCTCGGGGTCCCAGCTCTGTACCCGTGTCCTTTCCTTATCACACAGACACAAGCTGCAGCATGTCACTTCAGCAGAATGTGCTGGAGGCATTGGGAGGGCACTCAGTGGCATTTTCCAACTGCTCCTTGGGGATTTGATCTCTTCCTTCTTAGAAGACCTTTTGTCCTTGAAATACAGCTTGAACTTTTCACATGAGACCACAATTGCTAAACATTCCTGTGCTATTTAGAGACATCTTTGCTCTGCTGATAGCAGTGACATGCACAGGAAAGCCACTGCTCTGCTGCCACTCCATTTACTGGCAACAGGTGACACGGTCACCTCCATCACTGAGGGATAAGACCTGCTGTGGGTGTGTCACGTGGATGTCAATGTCTCCCTAACAGTTGTCTTTTTGGCAGGGCTGACTCAAGGCTTGCAAATATTTGGAAGGAATCTGGTATTTTTACATCCCAACAGCGTCTGAACTGGCAGCACACACCTTTCCTGGGCCAAGTCCAAACCTCAGGAATCCAGCAGGTATCTGCTGTGTGCTATTACAAACTAGAATTTCATTTGAGGTGTACTCCCCAGGTCTTGTTAGCAGACTGATGGCTTTGTGATTATGATTTTCCTCAGTTTCTGTCTTGAAGATGTCTCTGTGCCTGTCTGAGAATGTCACTGGGCACTGCACTGACTCCCACTCCTCCCTGCTTGCTATGCTGCTGAGACACTGAATAACCCACATGGAAAATCCTTCCCTTGGGGTGAAGGACAGTGTCACTCCCCCCATTTCACAACAAAGTCAAGAGCAAAATCCCTGAAACCTGCTAGCCTAAGAAACAAACTAAAATCCCTGCTCAGAGGGATTCAAGTTCAGCTCCTGCTCGTGGCATCTGTCGAACGGGCCATGCAGCACCAACCAGCCCTGCCTGGAGCAGGGCAGAACCTTGTCCTATCTCCTTTACCTGTTACCCATGAGCAGCACAGGGCTCACAACTGTTACTCTCTGCCCTGCCAAGCAAAAATTGTTATTTCAGTCGGAACGTTGGAGGCTGATGGAAATCTGACAGTCCATGGCTAAGCTGCCAGCTGGGAAGTGGGTGGAAATGAATCTTTTGTCAAATAGTTAAACTGCCTTTTCTCCAGATTAATTAATTCACAAAGAACATATCCCTTCCTGGGTTTCACAGCTGAAAACAAAGCCAGTCTCGCCTCCCCTGCACTATCTGTCAGTCGTACCACAAAGTGCGGAAGCGCTCGCTCCATTGTTCCTCATGTGATCAAATCCTGGGGAGAAAAGAAAATCCCTGCACTGGCTTCCAATTCACCTGAGGTTCTGAGCTGCTCCACATCAATTTTTCCACAGTTACACCCAAGCAGCTGGTTCTGCCTTGAGCTGATCCACAGGGCCATAACCCCAGGCAGAAGCCCCAGCACAGACTCAAAGCACTCAAGGCACCGACCAGTTCTATTTTCAGCCCCTATTTCCCTCAGTTTGTATTAAATGCCAGGTGTCTGTTTGATATCTCCACCACAGTGGCAACCCTCAGATCACATTTGGTTTCCCATGGACCAGATCCAAGGAGTGACGGATGGCTGGACGGGTGCCCAGCTGAAAGCTCAAGAGCCCAGCAGTGAGAAGCATCTCAGCACCTGTGTCTCGACAGAGACAGGAGCAGGCTGCAAATGCAGCTGTCCACGGGCTCCTGCTCCTCATCTGGTAGCGCAGTTCCTTGGATAATCTCAAAGCCTGCTCATCAGGTGCTCAGGGCATAGCTGTGCCCTTTCCCAGCCCCGTGTCCTGTGCAGCTGCCCAGACCTGTCTCTCTCACCTTCAACTGCCAGCTACGTGCTAAATCCATAGCAGACTCCAAAGATTATCAGCTTTTTTCCTGTAAGGGAGCTTTGTTTGGGAAAGGCTTCCTCACACACCTCTGTATTTGGCACCTGAGCACTCCACTTGAAGTGAAAACCAAGCTCAGTAACACCTCTCCCCTCCAGAGCAGGACACAAAACAGTCACAGCATGTGCAGACTCCCACGGGCCACTATCCCCCTCTGGAACAGTGAGATACCTGGGAAAGGGAGAGCCATCCCTCCCTGCTCACCCTCTAGATAGGAAGGAATTCACAGCCCTCTACAGCAATGCTCCGGAGCTGAAGGGTTCCTTTTTAGTCAACTCTTCCTTGTACAGAAGCTGGTCCAGATCAACAGATTGTTCTTTCCTGGTTATTTTTTATACTATATAATTTTTGAGGCTAACAGGCAACTAAAACTGTCCTTGTAAGCCTGAGTTTGGCTGAGGAGAATGTTCTGTCAGCGGCTGATTCCTCAGGAGGAAGTCACTGAAAGTCTTGTTGTTCCCTTGGAGATGAATGACCTCCTCCAGACAGCAGATGGAGCAGTCACTCGCTGCTGAGGTCTTCTGCAGTGGGATGTTTCAGCTAGAGGAAAAGGGGAAGGAATAAAGTGACAGTCTGTCTTGGCCTCTTGTGAGAAGGGAAATGTCACAGCAGTCCTTTCTGAAATCCAAAGAGCAGCAGAAGTAGAGAAGCATCGGTTTGTTTCCTTCTGTACTTTTGTGAAGATGAGGGAGGTGGAGTCTTTCTCAGTATGTCCACCATGGAGAGGCTTTCATGGAGAGCCTTCTCTCTTCTCTTTAGCCCTGTGTCTTCCAGAGCACAAGGCCGTGGTCCATCAGTGCTCAACAGCCATTTCTACAGGAGATGTGCTGTGCTCTGAGGCAGGGAGATCAACCACCCCTCACCCCAAACAGCCTGAGGACACTGCAGGGAAGCAGTACTAGTAGCTGTGCAGCACTAACAAAGCACAGTCTGAGCTCACAGAATGGAGACAGTAAATCACATGCACACTTGCAAAAGGCAGTCTCTGGAGCCTGAGTTGGTTGATCACCCAGCAATTTCCCTGAGAATCTACCTGGGTTTCCCTTTTATCTCTTTTGGTTAGTACTTGTCATGCGTGATGCCCAGCCTAGAGGCAAGACATCCTCACAAGACTTAGAAGTGCCACAGAACTACAAAGGAAAAAGGAATTTCATGCTCACAAAGCCTCAGCAATATCTATACACTCACATAAGAAAAAACAGACCTCAAATACTTATAAAAGGACCTATTGTGTTCTGGATTTCTGTGGTTTTCCAGTGTCTTACAGCCTCATTTCAAGATCATAAGATACTTTCTTTGAAATCTTATTCAAGCCCTTCCCCACACAACCAGTTTTAGCACCCCTTTGCTTCTCCACCCCCTCTTTATTTTATAAAACATATTCTGGATGTTCTGACTGTGCATCACTTTTCTCAACCACATTTCTATGTCTCTGATTGTTGTCTCTTTATGGAAGAGGTTAGAAACCTCTTTTACCAACTTAGACAAATCTGGTTCCATGTGCAGCCACAATCACTACTTCTGGTCTCATTTAACACCAAGCACTCCATGTTCTACGCTTCCTGCATTCGCACGGAAGGAAAATACCAGGGACACCTTTTTCACAGCAAATTCCGTGGCCCAAACCTCTATGGACAGATCTAGAGCCGACAGCTTTGCCAGGCACCGCTATTTATGAGCTGTGTCTGTTAATGCACAACCCGGGGGTGTGTGAGCAGTTTACAGTATGAGCTATGAAATACACAAATAGGTTTGGCAGTCTCAGCGGTGACATTCTCAAACAACTGCCTCTCACAAGACCGATACACACATTCACTGCAAAGCCTGATTCAGGGCTTCAGCTGGCATGTTAAAATACGCCCAGCTTACAATATTGCAAAAGGCACATCCCGTCCGGATCAGCCACCCCCGAGAGAGCAGGACTGTGCACCTGACTGCACATTCTGCAGCTCCCGGAGCTGTAGCACAGCCTGGAAGGTGCTAAGGAAGAGACAGGGTTCAGGAGGTGGAGCAGAGGTGGCCCTGGCACTGCTCTGTGGGCAGTGACGTGATCTGTAAGGCAGGATCCCCGAGGATGAGCAGCTGATGTCACCTCACGCTGTCCCCACCCTGAGCGATTCTCCCACACTGTTGTGGGTGACTGGAGTGGCAAAACGGCAGCTGAGCCAGTGGGAGAGAACCACTCTCCATGGACGCACCCCCCTGTGCCCACGACCCAGACTGGCTATTCCAGACATGCGTGGGACACACACTGAGGGAGAACAGGGACAGGTTATGTTCACGCTGAGAGCTCCAGTGCATTTTTGCTGGTAAAACTGTGGGGCTCTCAGCCCTCTCTTTTCCCTCTCCCCTGTTCACGGAAATCTGACCTGAGGCTGTCCTGTCCCTTGCAAAGTGCCCTCAAGAAGCCTCCACATACACAAGCTGACAGATCCTACAGCACAGCAAACACTTGTCTTCTATATTCTCACCTCTCCGGGCCTGCCTAAATCCTTCTTCCATAGTCCTCTGCCACAGCAAGAGCCTCAACTCCAGCCTTAAAGGCTGCAAATCAAAGGCTTCTCAAGGATCCAGCTTTTGGGAGCTTTCTGCAACAGCAGCAGTGATGCCTTGAGTGGCTACCTAAAAACTTTGTTATGTCTAACCAGCATGAGAGAACAGTAGCTAACAGGCCACATGAAACTTCGGAGTTACACACTAGGCAGTACAGGATTTGAAAAATATAAAAGTTAAAACCTAAGGTATCAACAGAAATAATAAAAATTACACCCTTTGGGCATGTAATTTTTCTGGTGGGGTTGTACTACACCAGTTTGTTAGTTTGAGGTAATGATGAGGTTTTAGCAATGACCTTTGTATCACAGGCATTAGGTCAGGTTCAGTAGGCACCAAACATTTCAAGGCACGTTCACTCCCAACAACGCTGGCACTGCTGTTAGTGCTGAAATGATGTGAATATAAATTATAACAACTATAATATGGAATCCAAAGTATTTACAATGAGATACAACCCACAGAACACTCACCAGTGGGTATGCAAATTGGATGGATGGAGGGGACTGCAGAGTAATTTGAGTTTGGATTTCAGAGTTCCTTCCCAGAGATAAGACTGAGCATCTGTCATCGATCTTCCACCTTGCCAAGCTGAGAATACATGAAAACACTTCGAGCATTGCTCTGCTCACATACACCCATCCTTTCTTCTGAACAGCACGCAACACACCTCTAACACATCTAATCACTCTCATGTTTACAGGGCCACACCCTACAGATAAACAGGGGTTCAGCTGCAGCTCTCAGCACCTGACAGCGTGCAGCTGGAGTCTCACAGGAGCCAGACTGGAAATGCAGTCAAAACACCTTCCCACCAAAGTTTCTCACTTCCTGAGGATAATTTCCTAACCTGTCTTCTTCCCACAGATTTTAGTTATTCCATCTCTATTGATCTGAACCATTTGCTCCAGAAACAAGCAGCTCAGCAGTCACTGCCACCACCTCTGATTGCTCGGGGTGTTCACTAGCACAGGTGGTGGCTCACACCTGCTCCAGTTCCTGTGGATTTTCTGGAAACCAGGCTGGTCACCACAGGGTGTGAGCAACCAGCACTGCAAAATCCAGCAATTTGGCTCCAACTGAAAGAAATGCATAAATTTGGACGTGGATGGTGCCAGCTCCAGCCCTGAGGTCTCAGGCAGGATGGAAACACTTCTACCTCCCACTGCTGAGCTCTCAAAAACTGGGAGGTGGCAAGGTCTCCAAGGAAGGCAGATTCATAACCTGGGAGGGAGGGAGGGAGGGAGAGAGATTCTCTGTGCAGAAACACTTCTACAATGGCAAATCTGTCCAACGTGGTTCAGATCCTGCAGAACATCCACACGACTGGCATCTGGCAGCTTCAGACTCTTCCCAACTCTCATTCTGGGAACAGAGTTGCCAGAGAACCTGATACTAATTATTTAAAACTGGGACTTGCATATTTCCCGTGTGATTCTACTTCTGAAGCGCTGCACGACTGAGGAGAGGTTTGCAACTGCCAAGACATGAAAGAGTGTTTGTTATTAACACATCACTATATAATCAGGGGCTTAGCAGGGGGCTGGGCATGCACATGATTCTTCCTCTGTTGCTGACAGCGTAGATGGAAGTCCCCAGGTATCCCATTAGGTGACAAGTGAGAATGAGTTCTGCAGCCAAAACTAAGCAATTTGGCACAATTTAGTAGAGAGATGGCATTTTCTGCTCCAAAAGGGCCCAAAATTGGAACAGCACGAGATGTTTCAGATTGAGATTGAGCTGTGCTGGCCAAGATGAGTGGGTGTCTCACAGAGCAGAGCAGCAGTGGGTGCTGAAGTCCAGGACTGAGATCTGCTGGCAGAGCTCAGATGGGGAATGTTGCCCAGTTTCTGAGAACAACACAGAGTCTGTATTTTAATTAGAGCTCATCTGCACGGCTCAGCAGAAACTTTATGAATTTTCCAGGCCTTTATTAGGATTCATCCAAAAAGCCTACCTTCAATTTTTTTCTTCTCCTGCCCCAGTGAAGCCACGCCAGTAGCAACCACCCACCCCATACGTTCTGCCGTTGGCTCCCGTGGAGTGTCACGGGTAGGGGCACTGATTCCAAGTACATGGAGCGATGTGTGGCTCTGGAAAGAGTGCCCAGCTCGGATTACATGAGGCCTGTGAGCAAAGGCAGTCTGACAGCAAGGTATGATGACACACAGATGGGTGAGCTGGACACACAAAACCCAAGTAACTGACTCCAGGCTGCCTGGGGAAGGCAGAGACAAGGGACAATACCTTGGGAGTGCTGGACAGGACAGGAGCTAAGAGGGCTGCAAGGACCTGCCATCCAAATCGTGCCCTGGGCCCTGCCCCGGGTTCATTAGCTCCAGATAGAGGTTCCATCCCAGGCACTGCAGACACACATGACCATCCTCACAACAATAAAGGAATTCATACTTTGGGAAGACTCCTCCCCTCCCTGCATTGTGCACTGGCCTAGAGTTTAACTGGCCAAAGTAGGTCAAAGGGAATGAGCTCATTTGAATATGGAAATTCAACCTAATATAGAGTAAAGACAATTGCTTCAAGCTTGTGAGTTCAAAGTAAGAAAAACAGGTTTCCAGAGCTCCTTTGGGAACTAGAAGCTTTGGTTTTCACCCCTCCCTTATGTTTCCTCCCTTGCCCACCCTTGTTCCCATCCCTCTTGCCTCATGAGGGTCTGGCAAACCCTCATTTCTCCAAACCAAGCCCATGGTCTAAAAAGCAAATTCAGTGAGGTCAAAAGCTCACACATACAGCTCTGCCCGCTCCGAGTGGCCTGAGAACAGGTGCCACATGTGCAACTCTCCATAGCTAATCTTCAAACAAGGAAAAAACACATCCTTTGTCTGCTTCCTGCAGAAAAAGGGTTTTTTTCCACCTTTTCTCCTTTTTTTTCCCCCCACCTTTTCTCTTCTTTTTTTTTCCTAAAGGGAACACGTTTTATTTCCAATAACTGAACACTGATTAAAACCACTATCCCTCTACCACCCCCCCAAGTCACAAGCAGCTTATACCAAAAAACTGTCAAGAAAAAGATTTCTTATACAAGGACTTCATAACACCAGGGAAAAGAAACAAAGGAAAACTGTTGACATTAAATTTTAACTCTTTCCATTCTAAAAAATGTCTTAACTCTTACCCTTCTCTTCCCATGCTTTTAATAAAAGTATCCCAGTGAAAACTCACAGAGATCAGTTTCAGCTCTTTGAAATGACACACAGCAGCACCCAGAAGCAATCAGCTTGCTATTTCCATAATTAAACAGGTATTTAATTAATACTTTTTATTCAGTCTGAGCTAGCTCCTGTGAATCCAACAGCCCTGGGTCCCTCACTGTTACCTCTAACTGGAATTCATGGGGTGGCTCAAGGGCAGGCAATAAGGAGCTGGACTTCATTCTCAGCTGACAGTTTCACCTCTAATTTTGCTGTTTGAGGCAAATCTAGATCTCCGTTGGCTTAAAAAATAAATGTTGACCAAGAAATGGGTATTTAGCTCTTTAACTGAACAGGTTCTCTGAGGGAACTTGTCTTTTTATAAACCTCTTATTTCTGTTGGCAAATTGTAAAACGAATCTCACGATTATCTTTGCAGCCTTGTTCAAGTGCACTGACAAGAACTGTCCATGGAGGCTGAACACCAGCAGCTCACAAAGATCAAACTGAGGTGGTTCCTCCTCAGCAGCTTCTGTTGCTTTGATGTGGAACCTGCACCTGTTGTAAGAAAAAAAAACAACTTTAGTCTTCAGGGCAACAACTGCATCAGCATCAGTGACAAACTAATCACCCCAAAGTGGAATTGTGCCTTAATTCTCCAAGGTATTGCTGTGTCAGGTTGCTGCTCACAGCCACGCCCTGACACGGGACTAATAACGGGTCCCGAGCGGTGACAGCGCTCTGGGTTGAAGCTGCCCCGTGGGCACATCTAATTATGATGTTCTCTGAGAAGGCTATAAATACCCCTGGTCCCACAGGTGAAGCCCTCATTGCAGCAGGGTTTTTGGGCGGGTATTTACTCTGTTCTCTCTGCCTGCCTGGGCTGGAGGGCTGTTTGTAACCATGAGAGCCTCGCAGGCCTCTCCCCCAGGGAGTGTGAAACCAGCGAGATTTCATAATCACAGACAGATCAAACATCAGCCAGAAAAGCACTGAAGGGGAAACAATTAAATTTGTTCAAATGAAAAAGCTGCTGACAAAACCCAAAGACCATCTGAGCAAAGGAAAAGGGGGGTTACACGTTAACAGAGCAACTCTGGTGGGCTGAACAGGGTCTGAGAGGAGAAGATGATTGCTGTGTGAAGGGGCACTATACCAGGAAGGTATTCAAGCATAAAGAACAATCTGAAGGATCTGCTGAAGAACAGGGAAGGTAGAAAGGCCTCTAGTTTGTTTTCAGGATTCTGTTCTTAGAGATCATCACATTTTCATAACGCTTTAGGCTCACAAACTCAGTCAGTGCCCCTGGTCACCATCAGTTGTCAAGTGAGGAGGGTTTTTTCTCACTCTCTCCTTCACCAGCAATTGGAGCCTCCATCATCTGCCTGTCCTGCCCACCTTTGCACCCTCAAAGCTCTGAGGAATAACTTCAGAGGGAGAGAATACATAAATAAATGAGGAAGTCCTTTATGGCAATGCCTTGCAAGAAAGGGAACCTAATGGGCAGCCAGTGAGCCCTGAGGGCCAGTCATGAATTCATGACAATGGCTGCTGACTAAATATCATCCTAAAAAGAAAGAGAAATCAACAAAAAAGCCTTCCACTATTCTATCTCCTTTACTGCTTACTTTGTCAGAGTCTGAGGAGATGACAATCACTCAAAACACAGAACTGAATAAGGAAATTATCGGCTGCCTCAGCCAACGCGCTGTGGCACATAGTTGTCAAACTCTTGCAAATTTTGTCAGAAGTCTCTGAGCGAACGTTGCTGTGATTTCTAAAGAAGCCCAGAAAAACTCCCTTTCATTAAAAAGGGAAACCTCCCTTGCTCACTACAGCATCGCTCTGATGGATGCACCAGGCAGCAAAGGGGTTCCCAGCCCTGCTCCCAGCCCTCAGGGCTGTGGGCAGGTCTGATGAGGACACCTCACCCTGGGAATGGCACGGAAGAGGGCGAGACCAGGAACTTTTCCACAAAAAGGAAAGAATAACCAACCCAACTAGGGGTTGATTATTAGCTTTGGACAGTGACTGCATTGCTGGATGTGAGCCTTTAGAGAAACATTGGTGTGAGGCAGGGCAGAGGAGCTGTGGGACCACAGGCACTGCGCTGTTGGGGCAGAATGGAAATACAACACAGACCAATACGGGTGTTGGGAAACAAAGAAATAACGGCACCGTGAGGAGGAATCCCGGGGAGGGGATGGAGCAGCAGTACCACGTACATAGCGGGTGCAGGCACGATTCCCAGCCAGACATCAGCTCAGCGCTACTGAAGGCCCCGGCACCACGTCAGTGCTCACCGCGGGCTCCTCGCCCCAGCTCCCCGCTGCCCGAGGGCCCGGCTGCCTCGGCCCGGCCCGTTCCCGGAGGCCTCGGCCCAGCGCTGCCGTGAGGGAACCGCTGCCCCACCATCTCCCCTCACGACGCACCGCCCCGCGCCGCCTACGCTATTCTCGTACCGAGTTACGCAAGTGGCGCAGCCGCACCAGCAGGCCGCACGCAGATTGCGCAGAAGGAGCGCCATTCTCGTACCGAGTTACGCAGGTGGCGCAACCGCACGGCCGGGCCGCACGCAGGTTGCGCAGGAGGCGCGGCGCGCCGCGATTCCCGAAGCGGTTTACGCCGTCCGGCAGCCGGCGGGGGCGGGGCGCTACGGAGGCGGCGTAAGGAGGCCCCCGCCGGCGGCGCCCCGCCTCAG
>VZTI01004612.1:447623-494578 GCA_013397865.1 Struthidea cinerea | reverse complement strand
CACCTGCAGACCTGCCTCCAGACATGGGCTCCCGACATCAGAAGGACCTGGAGCTGCTGGAGCGAATCCAGAGGAGGCCACGGAGATGCTCCAGGGCTGGAGCCCCTCTGCTCTGGAGCCAGGCTGGGAGAGCTGGGGGTGCTCACCTGGAGAGGAGAAGGCTCCAGGGAGAGCTCAGAGCCCCTTGCAGGGCCTAAAGGGGCTCCAGGAGAGCTGGAGAGGGACTGGGGACAAGGGATGGAGGGACAGGACAAGGAGGAATGGCTTCCCACTGCCAGAGGGCAAGATTAGGTGAGATATCAGGAAGGAATTCTTCCCTTTGAGGCTGGTGAGGCCCTGGCACAGGGTGCCCAGAGCAGCTGTGGTTGCTCCTGGATCCCTGGCAGTGTCCAAGGAGCACCCCGGGCTAGTGGAAGGTGTCCCTGCCTGTGGCAGAAGATGGAGCCAGATGATCTTGGAGGTCCCTTCCAACCCAAACCATTCCACGATTCCATGAAAAGTGCCGGATGTGAGTGCAGCACCTCCCACAGCGCTGCTCGGGCCGAGTGTGACATCGGCCGAGGCAATCAATGATCCAGAACACTCCTGTGGTGGGGATTTAAGCCGGCTCAGGCCCTGCTGGCAGCCCTTCTCCAGAGACATTATTCCCAGCTTGCTTGTCCGTAAAACAAATTTATGTACGGAGTGAGGGTTGGGGTTGGGGTCAGCTGGAGCTGCTCGTCCATCCAGCACAGGCTGGCAATAAACAGGTACCAGAGACAAGTTTATAAAGTGGAGAAGGGAGCAAAGCCTTCGCCTTTGGGAAGAGGTAACCGAGTCCAGGCAGAGCTGGAGAGAGGTGTGGAGGGAAGGGAGAGGGAAGGCAATGGATGTTGAGCACAGGGAAATTCAACACCCTCTCTCTTTTTAAAGCAGGAAGAGAGCAAGGGGAAAGTTCAGGAATGTCACATTGATCTTAAATGCTGGGTTTAAGTCTGACCATTAATCCAGATGTTATATTTAGCGCTTGACTCACTTTCTTTTAAATATATGGCCATGGCAGGATTACTTGACTTTGACTGGAGGATTCAGCCTTTGGGTGTTGGAAGGAGTTATCCACTTCCATGGCTGTGTAGCTCTGTGTTAGCAGAGGAATGTGACTTAGTTTCATCCCCTTGGATCTGTAATGATTCATTAAAACATAAAATTGGGGCTGAAATGCTGCTTGAGCTTGTGGTTTCTTTTCTCTGCCATGCGAGGGAATTTCTCTGTCCTCGGTGTAGGAGGTGATGCACATCCAGAGGATTTCTGGGCTGGTTACCTCGTGGAGTGGAAAGCCTCAGGGTTTTTCATGTCCTTCAATTCGTTAGATGCAGTTTTGCCGTGTTGCAGCCCAAATCTGAGTCCTGAGAGGTCACTGCCAAGGCAGTGCTGAGTACTCCACACTGACAGGGAGCAGGAACTGGCCCTTGGAGTGTTGTGGGGGGAGATGTGGAGAAAGTCAGGGATCCTGCACAAGTTTCCTAGATGGTTTGGATCCCTGTCAGGGAAATGTGGGGCAGAGGAGCAGAAATGGCACTTGACAGCAGCTCCAGAAGATGCTTAAATAATTGCTGGTGTCATCTCAGGAAGTATTTGCTGTATGTTGATATCTCTCTGAAACCACAGAGTGAGACAAGGGCAGGTGTTAATAAATTGTCTTCCTGGGGTTCTGGTTCCAGCTAGACACTTTCCTGTCCTCTAGTCTGAGTTAGACTGTGATTAAATCAATGAGAAATGGGGACTGGAAGTTAGACTTTCCATAAAGCTTGGATCTGCTGAAATGGTTCCTATCCCTCCCCTGCTATCACAGGATTTTTCTCCTGTTCCCACTGCATGCTATTTCTGTAAGTTTGGGATGGTCCTTCAGAAACTGCCCTTTTCAAATATTTCAACTGACAAATTGCTCTCTTGACTTCTCATAAACAGAACCAGCCTGTGTGGGGAGTTTGTGTGTGGCTTTGGGTATTATTAGGAGTAGTTGAAACTCCAGAGGCTGATTTAGCTGACTTAAAACACTTTCAGTTTTGTTTTTAACAGTTTTGAATCACATGCACATTTGAAACCCAGAATACATACATTTTTTAAAGCTTCTAGGAATTTAAAATGCCACTGTTACAGTGCCTGTTCTTTTTGAGCGAGCCCAAGGCAGGAAATTAAGTAGAACCTGTATTGTCACATACTAAACCACCTTTGGACCATGCAGCTTTCCTTGTTTTCATTCAGCAGAAAGTTAGAAATCCCCCTCTAAGCACTATAAAAGCTAGTTGAATGGAGAAAGCTTTAGGAGAGAATGTCAGGAAATTCCTGTGCCCTTTCTCCCTTTGGTTGATGGTTCTCCCCCTGCACAGTCAGGGATGTGGCCTCACTGCACTCCCAGGTGCCCTGAGGTCCGTGTGGTTTTCCCAGGACGCCTTTTCCTTCTCTCTCCCAGCGTCAACGCCTGCGTGGACGTGGTTCTGTCCGGGGTGAAGCTGCTGGAGGCGCTGGGCCTGGAGCCCGGCGAAGGGAAGAACCACGCAGTCCTGAACTCCAGGCAGGACCTGAGGGAGGCTTTTGCCCACTTCATGGAGAGAGGGGCGGCTGCCGAGCGCTTCTTCAGCGACGCCGAGGCGTTCCAGGCCATCGCACGGACAGCCTCGGAGCACCCCGCGGCACAGGTGGGTCCGCGCCCGGAGCGGAGCCTTGGCACTCCCCTTCCCTTCCTCCTTAGCACTGCTGGCTTTCATTCTCCCTCTAGAGACAAAACCATTTAGGAAGGAACTTGTGGTGTAGCTTGAGTTGTGTTAATGGTTTTCCGTGGGATTCTGCCCCTGCTGCAAACGGGAGGGGTTTAAATGGTCTCTCCCCTGCTGACATTCCCAAACTGAAATGTCAAAGATGCCTCTTGGGAGCCAGATGGGGCTGAGGCTGTGGAAGAGCCTCCAACACCTTGGGATGAGGCTGGGAGTGAGGAATCGCCTGATTTTTAGCTGTATGTATGTTTTCTGTGAAAGAAGCCAGGGATGGTTTGGGCTGGAAGGGTCCTTAGAGCCCATCCAGTGCCACCCCTGCCATGGGCAGGGACACCTCCCACTGTCCCAGGGTGCTCCAAGCCCCAATGTCCAGCCTAGTCTTGGACACTGCCAGGGATCCAGGGGCAGCCACAGCTGCTCTGGGCACCCTGTGCCAGGGCCTCCCCACCCTCACAGGGAACAATTCCTTCCCAATATCCCATCCATCCCTGCCCTCTGGCAGTGGGAAGCCATTCCCTGTGTCCTGTCCCTCCATCCCTTGTCCCCAGTCCCTCTCCAGCTCTCCTGGAGCCCCTTTAGGCCCTGCAAGGGGCTCTGAGCTCTCCCTGGAGCCTTCTCTTCTCCCAGAGAGCAGCCCCAGCTCTCCCAGCCTGGCTCCAGAGCAGCCTTTGGAGCATCTCCGTGGCCTCCTCTGAGCACCTGTGACCCTCAACACAATCCATATGCACTGCTTTTCAAGCTCAAATCGGAGTTTTACTGGAAAGTTTGACCTTTATTCCTGAAGAAACTTCCACAGTTCTTCCACTTCACGCGGGCACAGGCAGCAGGTTTCGCCTCGACCTCAAACTGGAGGAAGAATTGCTGCAGTATTTAAATGATTCCTTGTCAGCCTTGCTAAAAACCCACAGGGCTTTAGCCACAGAGAGGTTGCTCAGGAGTAAGGGCTGTTTATGTGCTGAATGAGTTGGTTTTTACAGCACTGTCAATGTTATGAATGAATTGATTTTTACAGGGCCATTACCTGAAGGTGAATATTTAGATTAAAAATAAAGAATGCTCAACTTGTTGAGATCTCACAGAGAATTGTAAACTCCTTTTGCCTTCAGCCCCAATAACCTTTAGTAACTTGGGTACTGCTGAACCCTGTTCTAAAAAGCCAAAATCTCCAGCTGGTGCTGAGGCCTAAATGTGTTTAAAGGTCCCAAAGCCAGGGGATGCCCACACCCAGCTCTGTTTGTTTTACAGCTTTACGTGGGAGGAAATGCTGCTCTCATCGGGCAGAAGCTCGCGACAAATCCAGACCTGAAGGTACACACATGTTCCAAACATTTCGTGCCATTTGCTTGTCTTCTTTAATTTGCTTGTCTCATGTCCCTTCCGTGTAGGTTTTGGGCATCTGGCAGTTATTTCTTAGGTTCTGCTGGTGGGACATATGGTTGGACTTCCAAGCTGATTTTTAAAAATTGAATTATTAACTTTTTAAAATCAGTTGCCCAGGTGATGCTTAAATTTTGGCAAGGGACACGGCAAGAGAAACCTTGTTTGTTTTTCCTTGCTTTCTAGATCCTCCTTTGTGGCCCAGTTGGTCCCAAACTCCACGAACTGCTCGATGACAATGTGGTTGTGCCTCCTGAATCCATGCAGGAAAGAGATGAATTCCATCTTATCTTGGAATATCAAGCAGGTACCTTGCCAAAGGCTGAGTGTTCAGTGGAGCCCCTGAACATCACTAAGATTGGTGCACAGCCTGAGGGGTGTCATTCTGAAGCTCCATGAACACTAAAATGCTCCCTGAAAACACAGATTTAACCACGTGCCAGTGAAACTCGGGGTAACCTTCATGTAATGGCTCAAACAATTCCATGGCTTTTCTTGCCGCTGATGGAGCCCATTGAATTTGTGATCTTGCCCAGGAATAAACCGCTTCACACACACTTGGTCCTGTTTGCTCCACCCCAGGTGAGCAGTGGGGCCGAGTGAGGGCACCTGCTGCCAACCGCTTCATCTTCTCCCACGACCTGTCCAACGGCGCCCTGAACATGCTGGAGGTGTTTGTGTCCAGCCTGGATGAATTCCAGCCAGACCTGGTGGTGCTTTCAGGACTCCATATGATGGAAGGGCAGAGCAAGGAGATGCGACAGAGACGACTCATGGAGGTGAGATACTGAGTCCCTGAATCTCCTTAATTTCCACTCCAAGTGTTTTGTGGCAAGGCCTTGTTTTCCCAGGTTTGAAGGAGCAGGAAGGCTGTGCCTTAGAGCTCCCACAGGTCTCAGTATTCAATGCCAAAAGCAGAGTGGGAGCTGCAGGGATGGCCAAAGTCTAATCCTGTAACGCTGGTTTTTCTTAGGTTCAGTGGCTTGTCCAGGGAAGAGGAGGGCTGGTTGCCTGGCTGGAGGGTGTTCATCTGGTTACTGGGCTTGTCTAGCAGCTAAACCCCACTGTTTCTATCCTGGATACTGAGGTGATCCAGGTTATAATCAACACCTGCATTCCTTAAGCAGCCTCTGTCTTGCACCACCTGTTCTACAGCTGAGGGCTCGTCCTGATGCAAGGCACTGGCCTTTTTTGTGTTCTAGGATCAGCTCTTCTGCAGCTGCTTCAGGTTTGTGAGGTTTTTGGAATTAATCCATTAGAAAGGTGCTGAGCTGGGAGCAGATTAAGGTTAGGTACAGTTTTCCTGCCCTGGGATCCTGCAAACCAGAAGTTGTTTTATTTCCTCTGCTTAGCAGTACCTACACGGGTCAGCCATCCCGTTGGAATTGTTTATATCCACACACAGGAAGATTAAAGGATGTGTATCTTGAGTCCAGACCCTTTTTCTTCTTCTGTTCCTTAACAAATACATGTTCTAGGGTTGTTTTTTCCATTTTCCTGTAGGCTGTGGCCTCCATCTCTGATATCCCAACGGACATTCCCATACACCTGGAGCTGGCCAGTATGACTGATCAGGATTTTATGAGCAACATTATGCATCAGGTAAGGAAAATGAAAGGATGTGCTCTTTTGATCGGGTTCAGTATCACAGTGCACACACAGTGCATGAATACAGAACTCAAAACTCAACATTTGGACCATAAAAGGTAAATTGAAGATTGAATTTGAGCTGAGTTTATAATTTAAAAAGTCCCTCGGTTTCTTTGCAGAATTTCTTTCCTGGTGGTTCCTTGTTTAGTGTGACGCAGCTCTGATCTCAGTGTTATGTTTTATGTGGAGCTGATGTGTTGTTACTCTTTACTGTCAAAGTGTGTGTCTGGAAAAGTAATTGCACCAAATGGAATTTTTCCTTGGCTAAGTAATTCTTGCCAACTTGTGGAAGTGCAGCGACTGGGAAACTGGGTGCTGCTTTTGCTGAGCCAGCAACAGGGTGCTGCAAAAGCCACAGCCTGGGGGGGAATCCCAGGTCTGCCCCTGCCCCTGAAGGCAAACCCGCTGTGTTCCCTGTTTCTGTTAGCAGGTCTTTCCCCTGGTGAACTCCATCGGGCTGAACGAGCAGGAGCTGCTCTTCCTCACCCAGTCTGCCTCTGGTCCCCACGCCTCCCTGGCCTCCTGGAGCGGCATTCCCGACGTGGGGGTGGTCAGCGACATCCTCTTCTGGATCCTGAAGGAGCACGGCAAGACGGCGGAGCGCGCCTCAGACCTCACGCGGATCCACTTCCACACGCTGGCCTACCACATCCTGGTCACCGTGGACGGGCACTGGGGCAACCAGGCGGCAGCGGTGGCGGCCGGGGCCAGGGCCGCCGGCACCCAGGCCTGTGCCACCGACACCATCGACACCAGCAAGGTCTTCCTCAAAGCTCCTCTGGAGTTCGTCACCTCCCACACAGAGGCACCGTCCAAAATCTCCCTCAATCCAGACGAGCCCGTGGTGCACTGGCACAGGGAAGGCATCTCCTTCCACTTCACCCCTGTGCTGGTGTGCAAGGATCCCGTCCGGACCGTGGGACTCGGGGATGCCATTTCAGCCGAGGGACTGCTCTATTCCGAAGTGTATCCTCAGTAGGAAACCAGGACCCTCCTTCTTCTCCAACACTGCACGGTGTCTGAGACCCGTGGATTGGGATTTGAAGCAGTGCTGGTATAGGAACAGAACCAGGGTGTGGTGTGTTTTCTGGGTATAACTGAAAAAGAGCCAAAGAATAATTCCAGGTGTAAACTGTCGGCTACATTCCAGTCACTCGGCAGTGACTCGAGCGCTTCACGTGCAGGTGCAGGTGTTTTAGTATTTAATGTGAAAATTGGCTTTGTCTTAAGGGCGAAGGACACAAAGACCAAAATCCCTGGCTGGCAAAGTTTGCTGTTCTTAGCTCAGGAAGGATCTTGTCTGGTAGTGCCGGAAAGTGCAGCAGCAGGAGAATTTCCTGCCCCTGGATCCCAGGGAGAGAACAGCAGTGCCCGGCCCCGCCTTGCCTCTGGTAAATTCAAAATAAAAGGCTTGTGGGTTATCTCCTCCCAGCACATTGCAAACCTTGCTTGGGGTGAGGATGGAATTACTACCTGGTGCAATCACTTCTCCGTGTGCCCAGCCCCAGAGGGAGCCATGGTCCCAAAATGTGACACAGACTGAACCTACTCCAGGCTGCACAGGTGATTCTGGAGATCTGTGACTAAAGGTGTTCAACTGAGCCCCAGCAGCCTGTGCTTAGTTTTTTGGGAACTAGGAGTGAAGATAATCAGGGTTTCTGTTTGGGGGACAGCTCAGTTTCCCTGCCAGGGAACCCCCAAACCATTCCCTGTGTTTGCTGTACGCTAAATACTCTGCTAATGGTGTGTTACAGAAAAGCTCTGGAGTGCTGGAGACTCAGTTTTGGTTGGTTGAGAATGGTTGTGCCAAATTCTTCAGTCTCCCTGGCCTCTATTAGGAAAGGTTAATATATTAAGGAAGGTCCCTCTGGAAGCTCAAAAGCTGCAACAGCGTTTTCCAGGTGAGACTGAAGTGAGGAGGCCTTTTTAGGGTTTGCTGTTGGGGTTTTTTTGACTAGGTCACTGATAGTTTCTTTGCTCTGGCCTTTGAAATTAAAAAAGCAGAATCATGTGTCCTTGTTAAATATTTTGCTTCTATCTATTTACCTCTTCACAGTCACACACTAAGAATTGCAGAGCACCAGCATGGTTTTCTCTCTTTCCAGCATGGTCTCTGGCCACTTCAGGAACCTGGAGTGTATGTGCACAGCTCTCAAGACACTTTTCAGTAGAAGTGGTTTAAGTGCAGTCAGCATGTGTGGGCAAGCCTGTGCCTCACCAGAGCTTGGGGGAGGTTGTTCCAGGTCAGTCTTCACACCTGAATGGAGGGAGGAGAGTCTGTGTCACTCAGGGTGGAGTGATCTGTTGCAATAACGCTGTCAGGCTGCTGTCAGTGGTGTTCTCTGTTGGGAAAAGCCATCCTGACTGCTCTGCAAGGATGAAAACTGGCAGCTGTTGTACTTGCACTGACTCAGCACACAATGCTGTCTGTCACATGTATTCAGCTTTCCCCCTGAGCAAAGTCGTCTGCGTTGTACAGAGCAGAAGTACAGTCAGTGCTGTGTTTTCCTGCAGCTCATCCCACCCTGAGCTTCCCTTGAGTCTCAGCATTTTATCCAGGTGCAGGATCTTCTTAAGACTGGAAGCATTTCTACCCAGATTATTTTTTTACGATGATGATGATGATGATTATTATTATTATTACTATTACTATTATCATAGATAAACTGTAGCGCAGGACTTGGAGTTCTGGTTTAGTCTTCCTAAATTGAAAATAAATTAAAAGAACCTCTCCTTTCAGCTGTCTTAGAAGTCCAAGGCCATTAGCAAGGCTGTTCTGCAGCCTGGGATGGTGGCTTTTTGGTGCTCCACTCCTAGGGCCACCAAAGGCCATGGATCTGCCAGCTGGAAACTGATCCTTGACTTACACTGGGTCCCACTTTGCCGATACTGGGCCAAGCTCTGTGGATTCTCAAGCTGGAAACAAAACTAAACACACTCAAGCTATCACCAGCAATGGCCCTGCTGCTGTGTATTTCACTTCTTTCTTCCCAAAACGCTTCCAGGGATGTGAGGCTGATGGGGCTGACATTCCTTATGGCCACCTAAAACTATGTGACTGCACCCACAGACCTTGTCCCAGGGTCAGCTGTGCTTGCATTGAGCAGGAATGTGACAGGCCAAAATTAGCTTTTTTTAATCGGAGTAAATAACTGCTGTAAACAATCATTAAAAAGGAGCTTACTGCTTAGAAATCATCTGGGCCAAAAATCTAAACTGACAATGACTGTTACCTCCTTCCTGCTGCTCCTCACAGGTAACATTTCTGCTGTGGCCCATTCTGGGTGTGCTGGGAGTGCCTGGCACGGGGAGTCCCAGCTCAAATCCCAGCAGCTTGGGAGGGCCAGGCTGCTGCTCTACCCAAATCTGCTTTATCAGGCACACAGAGCTCACCTGCTCCCAAAGTCATTTCCCAAGGAGAATCCTTAACCACCCTGACCCATTCATCAGCTGTGCCAGTGGGATCCCTGGTTAAGTTGTGGAACAATCTGTATGGTAACAAACGTGAATTGAATGGAGGGGCCCAGCAGCCTTTGCTTTGTTTCACATGCTGTGAACATGATGTGCTTAACTTCCTTCTGCCTTCCCAAATTAATGGCAGGGAGGCAGAGCTCCTGAAATCCTTCCCTTGCACCTGTAGTCTCACACCTCTGCACAGCTCCAGTAGTGACAACAAAGAAAAGCTGCTTCAACAGCTGCAAAAATACCAAAGCTTCAAAACCAGGCTTGAGCTGACCCTGCTCCCCCTCATCCTCTGTCTCCACAAATCCTGTTTGTTCTCCTGCGTTACTCGTACCTTGAAATCCACAGTGATGGATGACTCAACCCTCAGCCAGCCTCACTCCCGAAGCAGGGTTTGCCCTGGAAATGTTTATTCACACCGATTCTGCTGGAGATGCAGCGGCTGAGCTCAGCACTGTGACAGCTCTCCATGGTCAAACCTGGGCACGTTGGTATTTTCACTTGTGTGTCCCTGCAGCCACCCTGGCTTGGGTTTGTCTTATCCATGACCCAAAATGAGCATTCTTCCCATGTTTTCTGTGCATGGCACTTACTCAGGGTCAAGTGCTGGATGAGTTGGGAGGAGTGAATCACAGGGGCCTGGCAGAGTCTCAAAGGACACGTTCTTTTTCCGCTGTGCCCTTGGTGCTGTGCCATGGAAGAGCCAATCCCAAATCCAACTCTTGTCAGTTTAAAGGCTCTTTGTTCCTCTCCAGGGGAGTTTCGCAGCATTACTAAAGAATGACTTGATTTTCTTGCGTTTCCTGGTTATCTCCTGTTGGGATGTGTGAGATCCAGTCAAGTTTGCCCTCCCTTCCCAAGTTCATTTTACAGAACTGGTGCTGAAATATTCTTCCTCAGCCTTTGGCAAAGACCTCATTAACTGCTTTGTGCTGGATGGTTTAGAGCTTGGCTCCACTCCTTAGCCACTGGAATCCAAAGCTTGGACAGCAGCAGAGCACTAAATCCATTCCAAAACCCAATGGAAAACTGTCAGCAGTTGTGCTTGGCTTTTTTTTTTTACTATTTATTCTGTAATGATACACTGAATTATCAGGACTTCTGTGCCACGGGGTGACCTTTCCAGCCGTGTCCTGAGCAAAGGGTTGAATAATGGGACATGGTACAACAGAACTCAAATTCCAGTTATCCTAAGATGTTGGTTTGGGGGTTCTTTTGGAGCTTGCAGCTTAGGTGAAAGCTGAGGGTTGTGAGCAAGTGAACAGCTAAAGTGTCTCTGTGCCAGTATTGTCTGTGTGCAACCTGTTCCAGAGCAGCGCTGGCACGACTTGTGTCACACAATTGCTGCCTTGCTGTTCCTGGGCTAAGGAACTTCAGAGTTTTGGGGAGAACAGGGGAAAACCAGAGGAAAATACTGGGTCTGAGTAGCCTCTGTAGTAAAACTTGGATCTCAGAGCCAGGAATGCTGGTTCTGCCTGCTGGAGAGGTCAGATGAAGTTCTCCTCTGTCACTCTGGAGCAGTTTCTCATGTGGTATCTCAGGTGGATCCAGGCTGAATTCTCAGGGAGTCACTGATGCAGACTCTGGTGGGAGGATGTTCTCTCAGCAAAGGAAAGGTGCGGGTTGGAAATAGCACAGGGCCATTCCTTCCTGTGCCATGAGCTCTGTTCCCAACAGCCTGGGACCAGCCTGTGCTCAGCAGATCTCACAGCAGCTGAGGAAGACAAATGCTGGCAGGAATTATCCCATCAAAATGCAAGGGGGGGGCAATGGAAAAACCACCCTGAAACCTCCCCTGTGAATTTCTCAGGAAAGCTGCCCCTCAGTGCAGACTGGGTAAAACTGGGTTCAGATCTCACCTGTGTCTTCCATTAAAAACACGGACTTTTTGGAGCAGTGCGGTTTGAGAGAGTGGTAAAGCTTTCCTTGTAGCAGAACTGGGCTTTTCCTTACAGAAAAGTCTTGGCAGATGGAGTACTTGTTATAACACGGGCCCTTTTGAATGCATTTATGTGTGGAGCTTATTATTTTAGTAAAGTTTTCCCCCATTCAGCACTGAGGCTTGTCTGTCTCTGCAGGAGAGGCTTTGCCAACTGAAACCCACTTCCCAACTGGGAAATCTGAATTCTGAACAGCTTTAAGGCCCCCACATCCACCTTGCTCAGTCACAACTGAGCAAACAAGTACAGGAGCACAGCATGTACCCACGAATACTGCCTGTACCATAAATCAGCATCCAGTTGTCTCAGGGACCTCGACACCACATTTCCTGGGCTGAACACATGTTGCTGGATGGACAGATCATTACTCTTGGCTGGAACAAGGTCTCGCTGCCCAGGCACTGATGTTTGAATGTCTCTTAGTTTGTTTCCTGTGCAGAAGCCAAGATGCAAAGTACCTTGTGAGCTCTGTGATTTACCCGGGTTCATCACAGACCTTTCCCTAAAAAGGGGAAGAAAAGTCCTAAAGCAGATGGTTTCTGCTTCCCTAGAAATTAAGCTCATGATTCTTTTCCGTTAAGGGGGGGAAAGAGGGGATTAGAATCACGGCTGGTGCCAGAAACAGGTTTTGGAACATAAGGTGTGATTTCCAAAATCCCTAAATGCCTCAGTGCAGTCCTGCTGAAGAGTCCCTTGCTTAATTCCAGCTGAAAGAGCAGTCCAGCCTCATTACCATTAGCACAAAAATGCTCTCCAGAAGGATCCCAGGAATTTACTGCATGCAAATGCCACCATCACCATGCCCAGGGGAGGAGAGGGGACAGGACGAGGAACTGCAGTTCTATTTATTATCCAACTGGAATTACATATTTTAAAATGCTCCCTTAGACATGAAGCTCCCAGGAAGTAAGAAGGTGCTACTGCTTCATTTCATAGAAGAATTAGTTCCTTGTTGCATAAGCTTTTCACAAAATATGTATTTAAAATAAATCCCTTCACAGTACCTCCAAGTGCAGTACGTGCTCCCTGTGTGACATTTATCCTACCAAAGCATCCTAGGACAAAAATCTGCCTTGAATTAAAGTTTTGGGGCTGAGGTGAAGAATTCCCAGACCCTGCCCACCCCTGCTCTGCAATCCTCACCTCTTCTTCCCAGGCACTCTGTTAGGCTGCAGGAACTTTCAGTGTAAGAAGTTAAATGTGAATAAAAATCTCTGCACTGTTCCTGACCGACACGGCTCCTTGTCTGGTTTGTTTCAATTTGCCAGTGCTCTACCAATCAATTCTGTTTTCTTGAACTCCTGGCAGGAGGGAATCCTTACAGGAGTGCTGCCCTGGAGCTGACCTGACACAAAACCCAGCAGAAAGGGCAGCTGGGGGGAAAAAAAGCCACATTTAAGATAAGCAGTCAGTTTGGGCTATCAGAACCCAGGGGAAAGTGAGGGGTCCTCCTCCTTCAGTGTTCTCCAGGGAGCAGGAGAGCACTTCAGCTCCTGGCTGGGCTCTGAAGATGCATTAATGTCGTTCTGGATAAGAGCAGCAAATCACAAAGCACAGCTGAAGGCTGGGATGTACCCAGAGCCCTGCTCATGCTGCCTGTACACTGAGAATGTTTCCATTACTAACCTTCCTCTCCTGGACTCGTGATTATGGAGGGATCCAGTCCAACAGTGCAGAACTAAAAGCAGGAAATACATTTCAAACAGCTGGGGAGCTTCACCAGCAAACACAGAGCCCTGAAGCTTCAGTTTACTGGTTCTTTATGCAAAATCAGCTGCTCACCAGTTCAGCCACTGGAAGGGTTTGATCCTCCTCGGGGTGCAGGATCCTAAATCACTACTGCTGGCCTTGCTAAATGTCCTTTTGGAGGACTCACACCCAACCTGTGGAGGGCGGGACCCTCCAGTCGTGTGGGGAGCTGTGACTGCACTAAGAGCGGCTACACAGAAACCTCTGCTCACTGCCACGACTCCCTGGGACAAGGCAGAGCCCACGAGCTAAAGTCACTGACAGACCACAGCTGCATCCAGACTAACTGACAGCGGGGAGAAGCCACCATGGGGCAGGGGGGGCAGGTCCCTTCTCCAATCCCAGGCAGCCCTGGAGAGGCTCCTGCACCGCCTGTGCTGCCCAGAGCCGCCCTACTCCGCTGCCTCCTGGCTCTGGGGCTTCTCCTTCCTCTGCTCCTCGGCCCCTGGGGGAGCCGAGTTCTCCTCAGGGCTCGTCTCTGAGTCCTGCTCCTGTTCTGGTTCCAGAGGCAGGGAGGGAGGCTTTTTTGGCAGAGCTGGTGTTGCAGCACCTGGGGAGAGAGCACAGTTAAAGTTACTCTACGGCTACATGTGTTTTGTCTGTTCTTTCTGCCCTTCCCAGCAGCAGAGGTGCAAAACAATCACAGCTTTTAATTACCCTCAGATTGCTCCTGCCTAACATTAGTTTATTGACACGGAGTCATCCAGGCCTTACAGTGCCCAAAGTGCTGCTGAAAGGAAGCTCAGGCACAGTCTCTCAACTGTCAGAATTCAGTACAAATGGAGGAATTAACTCATGCTCTGGAAGGGAAAACATTTTCTAGAATCACAGAATCTCAGAATGGTTTGGGTTGGAGGAACCTTAAAGCTCACCTCGTTCCACCCCCTGCCATGGCAGGGACACCTTCCACTGTCCCAGGTGGCTCCAAGCCCTGTCCAGCCTGGCCTTGGGCACTGCCAGGGATCCAGGGGCAGCCACAGCTGCTCTGGGCAACCTGTGCCAGGGCCTCCCCACCCTCACAGGGAAGTGCCACTTCCAGCTCCACTGAAGCTGGTTTATGCTCAAGCCGGACCCCCAACCAAAGTGTTGTTTTCAGTTCACAGCTTTAACAAATGTGGGGAGAGTTTCCAGGCAGTTAAAGTAGCTACTTACAGAATTAAATCACAACAGGACACAAGTTGTCTCTGCACTTAAATTTAGGGTGCCAACTGATGTTATGAACCAGCTCCCTTCTCTGATCTGGATAGTGAAGTCCTTCAGGTACACCCTAAACCCTTGGTGAGTTTTAGTTTTCAGATTTTCTGGCTAAGTCTTCCCTGCATGGAAAGTTTATTCCATGTGTGAGAAATGGAACAGGTCCTTAGGGATGCCAAAGAAAGAGGCCTGGATTACACAACCACTCTCCTGGTTCAGTCCACAGGCAACAAGACCAAGAGTGACAGAAAATCACCACGATGAGCAACATCTCCAGTGCCTTCCTCCTTGGAAGCTGAGGGGTGAGAGGAGGTCAGGCTTGGAATGGCTCAGGAGATGCTCCTACCCAGCCCCAGCACACACAGTCATGGGCTGAGCCTCCAAAGGCTCACACCACCTCCTGAGAACCCTCAGTCCCACTAAATCCAGCAACATCTGCAAGGCTGGGCAGCTTGGGAGCAATCCAGCTGCAGTTACTGTTGTCAGAGAAATGATGAAAGTACTTTGGAAAATTGTCCGTCCTTTCCCTTCTCTGCAGCAGCCTGTCTGTGCACACCAGCTCCTGGGCCCTTCCAAAGAAAGGCAAGAGGTCTGGTTGCTGAAACCGCCTCCTTTCCACAGCAAGATCACAATCCCATGCTAATGGAATGTGGCTCAGACAGGAAGGGAAACCTTCCCAGCCTCCCACGTCCCTGCACAAGCAGGAGAGTGAAATACACTACACGGGTATTAGTTCAGGTTCTTCCTGAACTCAGAAATCCAGGGAAGTTATCACCAAATATTGCCCTCACTGCTGTGTGAGCAAGTCAATCCCTTCCTGGAGATGCGCTGTAACTCTTCCCAAGGGAGGAGAGATTTCTCTGCTTCCCTCCCACATCTCCACTCGAACGAACAGCAGAGGAGACGTACCTGGGGGGAGCTGCATGGTTTTCCCGTATCCTGCAGCAGAGGACATGGCTTGACCCAGGGCCTGGTTGGAGCCCAAAGGCTGCTGAGAGCTGGATTTCCCTGACACAGCAGCTTTCTGCTTGGATTTGGACTCTTTGGAAGGCTTGGTCCAGACCAGGCTCTCCCCGACTTGCAGGGCAGCTCCCATCTTCTGGGCCATCTCCACCATCTTCTCGAGAAGGAAAAAGAGAAGAGCACTGTAAGCAGGGACACGTCAGACAACAAAGTCAACAACACCATCAAAAAAAAACTACAAGAAAAGAGCTGTGCAGAGCTGGCTGCAGCTTGGTGCTTGGGGGAAACATCTCCGCTAATTCAGTCCCTTAATTAAGAGGGAATCTTGTCTCGCTGTGTATTGATTGAAGAACTGGGCTTCAAAGAGCTGAAAGGAAGCGAGCAGCTCTCAGCAGGCGCCCGCTCCGCTCGGAAAATCTCATAAGCAGAATTTCTTCCTAATAATTGGACTCAAAGTCAAACCTCCTCCTCGTTTGCTGCCGGCCCTGGGGTGGCTCCTGAGCTCAGGCACAAACCTCGGGGTCGAAGTCGGGCGCGCTGCTCTCCCTGGCCACGGTGACCTTCCTCTCCATCTCCTGGTACTGGCTCAGGGCCCCCTGCTTGTCGCCCTGGTTGTAGAGCAGGACAGCGTAGTTCAGGTTGATGAGGGGGTTGCACCTGCAGCAGACACATGGGAGGCATCACATTCCCTGTGGGAACACTTATCCTGGCTGGAACAACGCTAAGATGTGCCCGAGCAGCAAAGCTGGACGCACCTCATTGTCTGGCACTGACAGAGAGGCTGCAGCCAAAGCCCTTTGGGAGCGTGGCTGAGGCCCTCACGCCTGATGACAGACCCAGTGCTGGGCTCTGCAAACTCCCCCCGTGTCAGTGACAACACAAATCCCTCCCCTGGCTGCCTCCCTCTCCGCAACAGCCAGTTCTGTGCACCTGGGGGCCATCCCAGGGCTCTCCTGGTGTCCCAGCCCCTTCCTCCGGGGGCAGGCAGAGCAGTGACAGGGGCTTCTGTCATACTGAGACGGATGATCTTTGATTTACCTCGACTCTCCCAGCATTCCCAGCCTGCAGGAGAGCAGCTCACCATGGGACAGGCAGTGGAACAGAGCCCTGCTCTTGGGTTTTATTTTATAACCTGACACACCACAGAATGTGCTTTTTACATTTCATTTCCTCACCTCTTCTCTCTCCTTCCCCCAGCAAAACCACACACAACTGCAGGTACTGCTACAGGTGAACACAGGCACCTGCACGCTCCTGCCTCCCTTCCCGAATGCAGATTTCACCAGGCAGAACTGCTCCACACACTCTCATTTTCCAAACGATCTGCTTCCTTCGCTGGGATGCATTAACCCTCTCCATCTGGCCCGGCCAGGAGTGCCAGGGTGGGTGGAGGAGCTCTGCCTGCCCACGGCTCCCCGTGTGGGCCCCGCAGGAGCATCCCTGCACGCAGGCCAGGCAGGGATGCTCCGCGGGTTCACAAGAAATGTGAGTGAGGGACTGGTGCCCTCTCCTGGAGCGTGGCTGGGATAACTGGAACCACCACGGCCAAGGCAGAGGGAGCATCCTCTGCAGCAATGCAGAAGGGAAGGACCCTGCTGGCACTGGGCAATAAATCAAGTGTAACCTGCAGGCCCTGACTCGCCAGTCGTGGTGACTCTCCATCCCAGGGCAAGGAAGGCAACTCTCAGAAGAAATCTGACTGCATTTATAACCACGGCTTCTCCTTTAACTGGGAAACTGGAACGCTGAGCCCACCACAGAATAAACCCTCCTCCCTGTCTTTGCCAAAACACTGAGGAGATCAGACAGTCCTGGGAACAGCCAGTTTTAAAATTAATTGAACCTGATGGAGCTATTTCACTGCCTTCAAGAGCTGAGAAGCAATATGACAGCCAGAGAAAAATCAATGCTGAATACCCACAGAAAGGACAGTCACAAGCCAGAACCAGGAGTGGAACACCTTTTTCTAAACAGTTTTCCAAGCTATTTCCATTCCAGCCTCCAGCATGGCACCCAGGCCACTACAAAAGCACTCCTGGTGATGGAAACCAACCACCTTCATCCCAAACAGCTCCGAACACGCCAGCAAAGGAAACTGGTGGGGACACAGATTCAGCCACACCACAACTGGCTAAAATCCACGGCGTGTCAGCTGAACCAGCCTCACAGTCTGCATGTTCCTCCCAGCAGGCCCTGGCAGTTGGAATTAATTTTTTGCTTTGATGAGGGCTTATTTTCCTGGTCGGACCGTAGAGCTGGAGCATCGCCCGAGTGCCAAATACTTGGGCAAAGTTGTAGAGCCAAGTGACTGCTCCTCCTCTTTGAGCAGAGGACACAAGCCCCTCACTAAGGAGTCTGAGCTGCCTTTAAGGCCCTGTCCTGCCTTGCTAGGCATGGAAAGCTGCTTAGGAACAGAATCATGGAACGGTTTGGGTGGGAAAAGACCTTAAAGCCCATCCTGTTCCACCCCCAGCCATGGGCAGGGACACCTTCCACTGTCCCAGGCTGCTCCAAGCCCCATCCAACCTGGCCTTGGGCACTGCCAGGGATCCAGGGGCAGCCACAGCTGCTCTGGGCACCCTGTGCCAGGGCCTCCCCACCCTCCCAGGGAAGGATTTATCCCTGGTATCTCATCTACCACCACCTTGTGTGGCCCCTGCAGGTGGAAGTGCTTTTGGCACTGCTCTGTCACCTGCAGACAGACTCTGGGCTCAGGAGGGCTGGTAGGTCTGAGTGTGCAAATACCCACAGTTAACTGGGCACAGAAACAAAACTATTAATAAATCTGAGATAATTTTGATTTTGTGCCTGAAATGATGCCATACTCTCAGGTTCAGCCTAACATTTCTGAACCAAGTGCTCTGATTTTAAGACCCAGACTGCAAACATAGATGTTCTTAATGAAGGAGCTGCCCTTTTATTTGCTTTATACAAACTTCTTGCACATTCTCCCAGCTAAAATCCTCCCTCTGCCCAATTCAGAACAGACTCTACCCCAGGCATCTCACTGCTCTACACTATGCTCAAACTGTGGGATAAAAAAAAATGTTTTCTTCTATTCAATCTGCTCCACTGTGTATAAATATTCACCAAAAGGAGGGCTGGCATCCAAAGTCATCACCAGTGACTCACTAACCAAACAGCAAAACAAAAAACAGCTTTGGGTTGCTCTGAAATAAAATCCTCTCTCAGTTTTCAGAGCTAGCTTGAATTTTTTTAAAAAATGCTTTTAACACTGCCACTTGCACAGCTACAAGAATTAAAGTATTTCCCTCCTGCAAACCATTTAGGGTCAAGGGACAGTGAGAGGCAAAGGAAATGAGGTGCAGGGAGGCAAAGCAAGACCAAACAAGTGACAGCTCTGACAAAGACTTACTTGTCCAAGGCCACAGCTTGTTCATAGGAACATTTGGCATTCTCGATGTCTTCAAGGTTGGTCAGAGCAACTGCACCAAAGCAAAACGTACACACAGGAGGAAAAGTTTCATGAGCAGCTCGTTTTTAGGACAATTCTGAATGCCATAAAACAGGTGCTACAGGGTTGTCTGGACCGCTGCCAGGATTAACCCCCCTGAAAGGAATGGTCTGGATTGGAAGGGACCTTAAAGCCCATCCAGTCCCAACCCTGCTATGGACAGGGACATCTGCCACTAGCCCACGTTGTTTCAAGCCCTGCCCAACCTGGCTTGGATGCTTCCAGGGATCCAGGGGCAGCCACAGCTGCTCTGGGCACCCTGTGCCAGGGTCTCCCCACCCTCACAGGGAAGGATTTCTTCCCAATATCCCATCTAACCCTACAATGTCACTTCTGACGTGTTTATCTCATTTCACCCCAAAAATATCCAGTGCTGCAAACCCACACCCACTCCTTAGGCAACCCAACCCCAGCCTCACACGTGTCAAGTCTTGTCCAACGTTTAATCTGGACCTGACTGCAATTTTCCCTTCTATTCCCCCAGAGAGAAGAGACTGGGCAACAGCTCCTTAGTAAGGCAGTGCTCCTTTACTTCATCCCACAGCTCCTGCGTGTGCCGTGGCGTTCCCAGGCGGGATGCTCACGGAGCATCCCCTACCTGCCAGGAGCATGTAGAGCTCTGCCATCTTGGGCTGGAAGTTGATGGCAGCGCTGAGGAAGTGGAAGGCCGAGGCGTACTGCTGCATCGTGAGGTGCACCAAGCCCAGGTTGTACAGGATCTTCCAGTCAAAGGGAGCCAGGTAGTTTGCCCTCTTCAGGCAGCTGACAGCCTTGGAAAAAAAAGGGATAAACGTGCTAGAACAGCCTCCTCACAACAGGAATCTTGTGCTTGCATGGAATTTGATGCAGATGGGAGAAAAATGGAAACTGGATTCTTACTGCCACGTATTTCTTCTTCCCAAAGAAGCACATGCCAATGTTGTTCCAGAGCGGGGCGCTCTCGGGAACACTGCTGGCCACCACCTTGTACTTGGAGAGGGCGACATCGAAATCCCCGTGGGCCTGCATCATGCTGCCAGCAGCCAGGGTGGCCTGGGGACGAGACAACAGTGACCCACTCACGGCCCCCTTTGCTCAGACACAGCAGGAACGCCAGAGGACAAAATGATTAAACTGAAACCATCTCAGGAACAACCATTTCACTTCTAAGGGCTGCCAAGACCAACAGTGGGAGCAGATGGGGGACTCTGGTATCTCCCACCGCAGAGCAGAACACAGGGTGAAGAACAAACCTGAGTGTGCTTCTTCCTGCACTATTTTGATCTTAACTGCCTCAGAAATGAGTTTGCCCAGAGCAGCTGTGGCTGCCCCTGGATCCCTGGAAGTGTCCAAGGCCAGGCTGGACACTGGGGCTTGGAGCACCCTGGGCTAGTGGAAGGTGTCCCTGCCCATGGCAGGGGGTGGAACAGGATGGGCTTTAAGGTCCCTTTCAACTCAAACCATTCTGTGAGCCTGTGATTCCATAAATATTGCAACACGACATTGCAAATGTTTAGGGTATTTTTTGGGGTGACAGAAGTACTTCTTAGAGTCTGAGGCTCTGAAAAGATCTATGCACTAATAGATTCTTTTTACAATCAAGCACAGACAGAAATAGTTCTGGTGCAAGGTAAGTAGGGAGTAAAATGTACTCAAGCAAGACATATGCAGCAAAGCTCTCCTTGTTCACACTGACTGGCTGATCCTGCAAATTAATGGGAATATGCATGGGGGAAAAATGGAAGTGAGTACAACACACTATATTTAACCCACACTAGTTAAGTCCTTTATAAGATTTCACAGTGACAAGTAAAATCCATAAGTGTAAAGGTGTTTTCACAACAACTCATGTTTGTCAACCACACATTTCAATGCTCTGCATCGTTAACAGGGAAAAAAAGGAGAGAAATGAAGTAACAGCCCTAAAAAGGGAAGCAGTTCCACAACGAGGAATGAAACCTAGATACCAAGCTCAGCTTTCCAGGCCAGAGCCAAGGAAATACACACAGCAGCTGGAAGCACAGGGTATCAGCAGATGGGAGAATAATAAAATGCAGTATCACTTGGATCACAAGGGACCTGGCACAGCTCTTCTGGGATTTTTAAAATCCAGAAGACTTTCCTTCCAAAGTAAATTCCACCTGGCTTTGGTGCAACTTCAGATTAAAAACCACAGGGATCAATTTAACACCCCACATTCTGCCTCCTCCCCTTTCCCTGCCTCCACACACATCCAACTCCCTACCCAGGGCAACATCCCAGAAAGTTGTTTCACCAAAGGCTTTCTGGGCAGGATCCTCTCCAGCCTCTCCAGGCCCCAGATGCAGATGGCAGAGCTCTGACAGTGGGATCAGCTTTAGGAGGAGTCCCCTCATGGTTCAGCTGGTTCATTTCCACTCCTCACCATACCTTGTAGTTGCCTGGGTCGTAGGTAAGTGCGTTTCCAAGGTGTTCAAAAGCCTTCTGGTAATTCCCAGTCTGGAAAAAGAAGTACACAAGCATCAGAAATTCAGGAGTAAGGGGAGTTAAGAAGGAGAATACAGGTTTTGTGGGCACCAGACTTTCTGGTTCAGCTATACAGTGACAACAGTGAGTTCTACAGTGCTCCCATTACACACAGGTGTTCCTGTCTGACAATTCACAGAACAGATTCTAAGAATTTATTTCACTTGGCTGGAATTCACTGTTCTGACCCAACCAAAGGATTCCAGAGAGTTTGTACTCTGACTTTTTCACACACAAATGAGCTCTGGGTTCACAGGTCTCTGCTCCTTTCTCTATCCCAGACAAGAGGCTACAAACTACTACTCTGCACATCCCCAATTCCCTCACCACAAATTCCTCACTCCCCAGGGCTCTCCTGTTCAGGTACTACAAACCCTTCCCTTGTCTTCTCATGGACTGCAGGTGTCAGTGGGCATCACTGTGGCCATAAATGAGCATGTGAGAGCTTGGAATCACTTAAATCCTACGGATCAGAACCGGAGGAGCTCTAAGGTCCCCTCCAAACCAAGCCATCCTGTGCTTCTGTGGTTTCACCTGAATTCACCCAAAGCTCATCCTGTGCCACCCCCTGCCATGGCAGGGACACCTCCCACTGTCCCAGGCTGCTCCAAGCCCCAATGTCCAGCCTGGCCTTGGGCACTGCCAGGTATCCAGGGGCAGCCACAGCTGCTCTGGGCACCCTGTGCCAGGGCCTCCCCACCCTCACAGCCAGGAATTCCTTCCCAATATCCCATCTAACCCTGCCCTCTGGCAGTGGGAAGCCATTCCCTGTGTCCTGTCCCTCCATTCCCTGTCCACAGTCCCTCTCCAGCTCTCCTGGAGCCCCTTTAGGCCCTGGAAGGGGCTCTGAGGTCTCCCTGGAGCCTCCTCTTCTCCAGGTGAGCACCCCCAGCTCTCCCAGCCTGGCTCCAGAGCAGAGGGGCTCCAGCCCTGGAGCAGCTCTGGGGCCTCCTCCTCCTTTCAGGCACTACTGCCTATTCTTCTTTGCTTGTTCCTCTTTGGGAAGATTACTTCTGGAATAATCCAGCCCTTCCCACTCATTTCACAGACACAAGGATAAGCACACCTTTGTTATTTAAATTGCTTCTGATTTTCCTTTATGGTGCATTAACACTCACAATTTCACGGCTGCTTTTTCAGGATAACTTGCAAGACTCCTGCTGCAGAAACAAGGTAATGACTAGTCATGTTTTGTTATACTTGGAGGATTTATAACAGAGTTAGGGTGGTTGCCAGACAGAATTCCTGCTCTGGCTCTGGTCCAGGGAATCAGCTTGCTTTTAGCAGCAATGAGAAGATACAGAAAAGCAAGTTCTGCCCTGTTAAATTCAGTCTGTAGAGAAGCATGCGCAAGTCATGGGAAGGTGGACAGAAATTAACTCCATAAAAACCCCAACATGGTTCTATTGAAAATAATTAAGTTTTTGTAACAGTAACAGCGTTTAGTACCTGCAGGTAGAGTAGGCCCAGGGCTGTGAGGAGGTCTGTGTTCTCTGGAGAGAACCTGGAACACAAAAGCCAAAGGGCTGGGTTTGCTTTTCAGCCCTTCCAGAACAGGGTAAACATAGAACATGGAATTCTGATGCTACATCACTGTGGTATCACTCCAGGAAATTAAACTGTTAGTATTAAAAACAAATTTTAGAACAACTGCCATCATGGGGACTTCCTTTGAATAACATCACACCTCAGCTTCCCAAATATCTTCTGGGTGTCAGTGGGAAGGCAGCAAGGCTCTGTGAAATAGATCTGGACGCATAATAAGACAATGTGGTTTTGTTAAGCTGCAAAGTGAGTCTGAATCAGTGACCTGGAAATACAAAACGGGATTTTCCATCATCTCTTATAAACCACCCTGTAAATCCATCCATCCTAAGCCTCTTGGGCCACATAGGACAGGCAATCCTCAGCATTCCTGATGGATCCTACACATTCCTCATCAGAATTTTAATTCACCTTACAAAAAGATGACAAATAAATAGGATGGAAACCACAACAAAAAAGGACAAAGCAGAGAGAGACACTATTTGTGGTCTCACTCACCTCAAGAGGAGTCAGTTTTTAATTCCCTGCTACCAAGACTTAAAAAATCTGATCTGCACACACACACTGGCACCTCTAAACCTCAACCAGAACAAAACCACCTGTGCCTGGTGGAATATAAACAGGGAATAACAGACTATCCTGGAGCTGGAAACAGCAAGAAGAATGTAATAGGCAGATGAGAATAAAAAAAAAAAAAAACAAACCACCAGGAATAAACAGGAACGAAGAAGAAAGGAGGGCAGGGGAGCACCAGGATAAGAATATAAACCTGGTAAGATGCTTAGCAGGGATTATTTACGTAATAGACATCCTAGATTAATTCAAATGTCTGCCCAACCCCACCCCCTGTCAGGCAGCAGCCGAGGGCAGGAGACACTACACAGGTACTCCAGTGACTCCCACCACGCTCCTGATTTTCTTCCTAGTGCTGGCCTCCCTGGCAAAGCTATATTTGAAAGCACTGGCAATGCTTGGGAATGCCCTAAAACAAGGAGAGGTGGGCACCGAGGAGCACGGAAGGGGTGGGAGAAACTCCCTGTGCACCAGCACATCTCCCTCAGCCACAAACTGCTCTGAGGGAAAGCAGCACGTGACAGCCAGCCAGTGACTGCGGAGGGACACTCGGGGTCACACCGTTCTGGGAGATAAACCTTTGGGATGGATGAAGCCAGTTTTGGATCACTTTGCTCCCAGGCATCTCCATCCATTTGTTATTCCATTTTTTTTTCTGGCAGCCCTTCCAACAGCTCCCTTCTTCCCTGCCACGCTGCCAGCAGGAGCAGAGACAGCTCAAGTGCTTGGAAGTGCCAGCTTTGCTCAGAGCCTCCGTAATTACCATTAGCTTTTTAATCATGGCCTCAATTCAGATCTGGGACACCAATCAATTTTCTCCTGGCATAGGATGGGAATGGGCAGATGGAAAAAAGGGATATTTCTTACTCTACAGCTTTCTTATAGATTTCAATGGCTTTATCCATCTCCCCCTCCATGAGGTGAATTTTGCCCAGCATCATGTAGGTCAGATCGTGTCTGTTGAGCTCCAGGGCATTGTTGAGCTGGTCTCGTGCCTAAAAACACAACCACAGAGAATAAAAAAACAAGAAATGATCACAGAGCCCTCAGCAAAGCAACAGCCCATGAGTAATCCCCAACAGCCAGGGAAGGAGGACAGCCAACAAACACCCCCTGAGCCTGGAGAACACAAACCCCAGCCCAGCTAATCCTTGGAACAAGCTCTGCACCGGCAGCCACCTGCTTTTAGGGGCAGCAAAAGGCAACACCTCCAAGCCAAGCAAGAGGCAATGGCCTCCCAAGGAGGAGGCGAGCACAGGCCTGTTCCTGGATTTGAGTTTGTTTGGCTTGAGGGATGCTCTGGATTTGTTGGGTGAACTGATGCTTTACAGCTTTTTCTTCCTTCAAACGCTTATTCCAGCAGTGAGCAAGTGAAAATCTCAGTGGAGGTGTGAGCAGGTCCCAGTTTGGAAGGTGTTAGTGCAGACAACAAACCCCAAGTGTGAACCCACACTCCAGAGGTTGTTTTTTCACAGGGATCCCTCCAACAGGGAGCACAGCTGGGGTTTGCTGCAAGGGCCACAGCACCCCACCAGCAACAGCAGCAGGGAGGAGCTGGGCCAAACCGGGAACAAAAAGGGTCTAAATGCTGTTTTTTCCCCTTAGCTGGATCAGAGACAGCTCAGTGCTCACCACCAGCACTCAGGGGATGGTTAAGTGAGGAACTGGGAATGGCGTGCTCAGACCTGGGAATAAAACTGCATTTCAACTTCCAAAACTCCTTTACCAACTCCAGATTTAGTTCAAAAGGAGCTTCAGACACAGGAGCAAAACCTTCCCATGGAGGAAAAAAAGACCTGCTACACCTCCAGCAAACAATCCCATAACTCTTTCCCTCTGAATCCTGCCAGACCCAAGGAGCTGAGGCTTCCTTCAGGAACTCTCTGCATGGGATGCAGCAGCTTGTGCTGGGGAAATGGTTTGGGGTTTTATCACCACCCTTCTCTTGCTTCAAGAGGATGGACCTGGATTGCTGCTCCTACAGAGCCAGCATTGTGCCTGGGACTGGCTTTAAAGGGCTCAGAGAGAGAAGCAGCTCTTGTTGGAGCACAGCCCATTTTCTGTCTAGTTTGAGGTTTCTCAAGCATTCCCTTTAAAACCAGAAATGTTCTCTGAAAAATCTTAAATTTCAGAAAAAGCCTCTGGCCCTGCCACAGGCTGATCTCCCGTTATCCAACCTCACTGACTTGCAGCCGACTCAAAGTAATTCAACACACAAATGGAAACAGAGACAGCTCACAAACCTCTGCTCCCAGAAATAAACACTGAAGCAAAAAACTTCCTTGATACCTCTTGCTGCAAATGATCCATTTCAAGCTACCAAAGACAGTGAGATTTCTGGGATGCTTCCTGCTTCCCACTGGCATTACCTTGTTGAAGTGTTTCAGGTACATGTAGCACACACCCAGATTGTGGCTGATCTCCTGCATGGGGAAAAAAAAAAAAAAACCCAAAAAAACAAATCAGCACAAGGCATGAAATATAAAATCTGACAACACTGACCCAGAGCAGGAGAGCCCTGTGCCTGCCCACACCCTTCTTGCTTTGTAGAGCAAGTAAACCTGTAAATTCCAGTTACTTCAGGCACCTACAGAGCTTAGGTGGGGCTGTACACAAAACATTCCAGGCCACCGAGACAAAAACCACAGAAATGACAAATCTCTCTTAAGAGAGATCAGACATTTCCCTTCAGAGAACAAGGAGCACAGACTGGTTTCTTCACCATGGTGTCACTCTCTAAAACAGGGAAGCTGCCCTCATGGGTGACTCAGTCTGGCTGTACATCAGCAGGATATGCACAGTGTCCAACCCAGCTGGACAAAACTGGAAGATGTGCCTAATTTTCCAAAACACAACTTGAGCACCGGAATATCTGATATCCCTCTGGCATCCTAAACAGTTTTGCACAGGGAGGAAGATCCCTTAGGGATCCTAAACACCCTGGTGACACTGTAGGGATCGTCCGTGCCCCTAATTCCTCACCCCCAGTTTAACACACAAGGCACCTTCCCCACCCCAGCACACCCCTGAAAAGCAAGGTCCTCCCATTCCTTATTTTATTCTGGTGAGCATTTCACTGATTCACCAGCTTAGACAGCCCTGACCTTTCACAGGAAACTCTCTTATTTCCCCATTAACCTGTTTTCCTGCACGCAGCCTCTGCAGCTGTGCAGAACTGAATCAGTGACTCCGCGATGCTGTGGATTGCAGAAGGAGGGAAGAGCAGAGCCTGGCTCTGCTTCCAGTGCTGAGCCAGGAATGGGGAATAACTAATCAAAATACCCACTGGCATCTGCCTGCCAGGCTGTAAACAGGGTTACAGGCATGCCAAGCACTGGGAATGCAGGTGGGGAAAAGACTCATGATAAAAAAGGTTTCTGAGTTGTCTGGCACAGGGTAAGCTGAATAACACCAAAGTCATCCTTGTATCCTGAATTTTAGATGTACTGAGGAACAAAGGAATGAGCTCACATATTGCAAACCTACTTCAGAAACACTTCTGCAGGCAAAACAGGCAGCTGCAGAAGGCTGCAAGGCAGGGCCTCTCCCTCACCCACTGTCACACCTTTCCCTTTGCAATGCTCTTTCTCTCTTTTTGTCTTTTTATACACAAGAGCTAATTTCATCACTGCTCCTGTATTTTCAACGGTGTTTTGCATTACGAAAGCTTTCCCAATTACTCAAACAAGTTTTAATAACCGAGGTTTCCAAACTCTCCCCATACTTCCCTTAAAGTACAGATGTGGTTATGTTAAAATTATCCTTTGCAAAGCTCAAACACGTTGCTCAACTCTCTGTGCCCCAAGCCAGCGCGTGGGATTTGGCTCCTGTGACCCAAACCGGGCTCGGACCACAGGCAGTGTGAGCTCACCTTGGCTTGGGACGAGTCTGCAGCTATTACAAGGATCTGCAAGTCCCTGAACACTCACCCAGTCCTTCTCATCGAGTTTTGCTGCTTCATTGTACACTTCGATGGCTGCCTTGTGCTTCCCCAGGAGAAACCTGCAAAAGGATTGCAATGCTTACGTTTTCCCTGTGTTCAGACCCTGCTGTGCAGCCACCATCACCTTTGCCAGTGACAAATGATCCTATCTGCTGCTTCTCCAGACATCTGCAGGAGAAGTTCACAATCTCAGCACTGCTCCCTCTCAGGACCAAGGTCATCCATCCTGGCACTACTGGGGATGGAAGGAATGAATGCCCAGGCTCTGCAGCCTGTTTTTGTCTCCAAGGAAACAGACAGGTGCCCTAACACAACATCCAGAGACAGAAAAGGGTCTGTAGGGCACGTCTGCCCAGCTCAGGTCAGCACCTGTAGCTCTGGACCTTGAAATCAGTATCATGTTTCTGCTGGAAGCCCAAAGAAAAACACAACAGCAGCCAGGCAGATAACAGAGATTCTGCTTAAAGAACAACCCACGCTTCTTGAAGCCAAGCCAAGTGTTGATAAGGAGGAAACATGTCTGGAATTAAGCAGCTTAAGAGAAAAACAAAGCATGGAAGGTCCTGGGTGGCACATCCAAGAGAAACAACAAATAAAACACCACTCACAGGGATCGTGCCACCTGCTTGAGGTTGTCAGCGCTTCGAGGGTTCAGAATGGAACACGTCTGGAAAAGTTCAAGAGATTCTTGAATTTTCCCCTCCAAGCGAAGTATCAAAGCTGTAAGACAACAGACAGCAGGCAAATGAATCCATTCTCAGCAGGAAAAACGTGCCTCTGAGAGCAGGGAAAGAAGGGGGAGTACAGATACATCACACCAGCGCTCCTCTGGTGCTTCCCCCTCCTGCAGCACCCGCAGCTCGTGTCTGCAGGCAGGACTCTGTGTGCCTGGAGAAATTTGGGGGTCAGAACAAAAGCTTTAAGCTTTAAACCTTGGGCAGTTCCTTGTACAGATGCAGTGTGGATTTCTCCCCTCCCCAGCCTCTCCAGGCTGCAGTATGTCCCTGCCAGCAAATCTCCACTGTCCACCACCACAGCCCTTGGAACTGGAATGCCACATTTTGGGGGACATTTTTTAGGGGTCAGAGAGCAGGGCAGCAAGAGGAATACCATCCTTGGAGCAAGGAGTGAGACAACAACCACCTGGGGTGGGTAACAAACAGAAAACATGCATCTGTAACACAATCAAACACACACACGCACTGAAGGCCAGGAGCCCATAATCCAAGGAGAAACTGGTGACAAATACAGGGAAAACAGGACAATTAATCTGCCCATTTCATGTGGAAATCCCAAACTTCAGAACTAAATGGAGCGAGCAGGGGGAAAAAACCGTATTTTTTACATAACAATTCTATGTTTCCCTCATCTATCCCCTGTACTGTTCTCTGTATCTCAAACCAGGGGTGACCTGCTTTAGCAAAGAGAAGATTTTCGGACATACCTTGAACGTAGACAGCGTACTCACAGAGCCCTTGGGACTCCTGGAGCTGCTCTTTGATGACAGCCTGGAAGGACGAAATTGTAAACTCACGTCATTTTAATAAAGCTGATTCCAGAGATTTGGTGCCAGTCACAAAAACCACAACCCCACCTGTAACAAGGGCACTGGACCATGACTGGGACAACCACACGGTGCACAGGACAGAGCTCTGTGCCAGGAACACTGCGGCCCTTTAACGTTCCTCTGTGCATTCCTATTCCCAAAGATAATTAGATACTACCTGGGGAAAAGGCCACAAGGCATCTCTGAAAGCATCCTCTGCTGATGAGGGTATCTACTCCAGGCCCTTTGTGAGGAAATAAATTGAACTGGAGCAACTGCGGCTGAGTCAGTGAAAGCCAAAAGAACAAACGAGGAGTGCACGGGGAAAAAACCGGATGAAAATGCAAATTCTTGCTGGCTGCATCCATGCAGCTCCCAGTTTGGGGTGGGGTGGGTGCAGCTCAGATATATTCCATAGCCACAACTGGTCTCACCTTTGGGAGGATGAACACCCTGAATAAGAACCAAGAGCATAATTTGTGCTCTGAGACTCCTCTTTTGTGCAGAAGTGGAAGAGATACAGGGGGTACGAATAATTTCTGGGTGAGCAGTGACCTGGTGCTCATCTGGCATTCCAGATGTGTAGGGTCAGTATCAGCATCCCCTGCCTCCGAGAGGAACAGAAGTGAAGGACCTGAAAACTGAACCTCAAATACAGCACACGGGAGGAAAACTATTACTGAGAAAGTTATTCTTGAGAAGGTATTAACTGAGAAATTATTATTGAGAAGAAGGAAAGTTCTTATGGACAATCCTCACTCGCAAAGAGAGGAAGGAAAAGGAAGGACAGGACTTCTGCTGCTCTTCCCTCACCTGTACCTGCTAATTTATACAGATAACTCTTTACAAAGTGCACTATTGTAAACCATGCGACTCAGAAATAACCAACAGCTCCTCAACTCAGACACTCTGGATTGTTCCATCTATGTAAGCCCACATTCTCAGAGCAAGAGAGGGCAATAGAGAGCTATCTTTTAGAGAAATCTGATTAATTCTATAAACCCTAAAAAGTCCCACGGCAAAAGGCCTGCAGCTGAGGAATATGATCTGTAATCCCAGATTCCCCCCACCCCCCAAGTTTATTTAAGGTGCTGATGACAGAATTTAGACACAACTGGCAGGAGACCAGCTAGGCTCTGTGTCATCCCAGGGGATGCTGCAGCTGCAGACTCTCAGGGATGTCTGCCTGGCACCTTGCTGGAGTGGCACTGAAAGGGTCAAAATCGCTTTAATGCCTTCACTTTGGGGAGTTGATGTCAGTAAATAAACAGTTTTTAATGGCCTTTTAGTTCATTGAAAACTATGGGAGATTTTAAAACCGTTAAGAGAGGGAGCACTTCAAAGCACTGAGTGGGAAAGACCAAAATTAACTAACAGCACAGGTCACTTGTTTCTTAGTAAGACTAAACTAATGGATTTTAACAATGCCCAAACTGTCCTGGAATCTTCCAATTTTACTGCAGAAACACTGCTTTGTGAGCTCTGAGGAAAAGCAAAGCTGGCCTGCCAAGCAGAGGAGTATTTATTAGCTGTCTTCTCTCGATTTTCCCCCGCTATTTCCTTGCTTCCATGACTGATGAAGACATGGAGACGTCAGCGTTGCCCCTATATCATCTTGTTATTTTCTCTGCTTGCCTGAGCTGCATGTATTTTTCTTTTCCGTACTCCACAATTCCACATCCCACCGCAGAAACAATCCACACACGGACTCACACCAAAGCACTCCAGTCAGACAACAAAAAAGGGAAACATTTTCTGTTTTGAGGGCTAGTCCAACTTGTGTTTCTATCTATGCAAACCAGGACCTGAGAGGAAATCACGGTACTAATGATACAATGCCCCAGCTCTGTTAATTAAGAGCTAAATTAATGTCCTCCAGCCTGCCCATTTCCTAAGCACCCCCAGGGACCTCTCCAGCAGAGGCAAGTCCTGACCAACCTGGTGTTTCAGAAGCCAAAAAGTCTTTTCAGATCTTTGTTGCACATGCCACAATCAGAAAGCCAACTCGTCCCCTCCTCCTGCCCCTGGGGTACATCATCTTCTCGTGTTCATTTTATCAGGAAAACACACTGTTAAATAATAATTTGCCATTTCCTTAGTCCACTTACCATTATAATCCCAAACAACCAACCAGTTCCAAACTACTCACCAAGCCCAAGACGAATTAAAGCGTGCCATGGATCATGTGTAAAATGAAATAATTTTGCTCAAGAGTAACCAGGATGTTTTTTATTTACACTTGGTAGTAATGTTTCCCTCAGCTGAAGTGTTTTCATAGTGTCTCTGCAGTACCATCAAGAAACCTGCACTGTGGAACTGGGTTATTATCGGTTTGGAAAACCCTATCCATCACTTGGAACAACAGAGGTTTGCAGTTCTTTCCCTTTTCCCCTCCCAGTGACATCCTGAGCTCACACATTGCTCCAGAGAGCTGCACCCTTGGATCCTGAAGGTAGCCAAGGACTGGAGAACACTGAAGTAATTTTGCCTGTGTTTTCTCTTGGTCCCCTTATTCCAAAAGAAGTCAGGAAAGAGGGTGGTTTGGAAACTGTCAAGAAAAATGTTTTTTCATGACATCAGTAAAATAATTCCCAGGTTCTCGAGGCAGCTCTTACCTTACACTCTTCGTAGTCTCTGCGGACGTAGAGCAGATAAATCAACCAGTTCTTCCTCTCTGGGACTGGCAGCTCCGGTGCTGTACATGGGAAATATTCACAGAACACAGGGAATCAGACTGAGCAGCAGAGAACCTGGGAGAGATATTCCCAACCACCCCAACTGCCAGCACAAGACAAGCAATTCAAGAACCGAAATTGCAATTAATGATTTGACTTGAAGGCTGCAGTGTGGACTTCTAACCAGGGTCTGGTTTTATTCCACTTCTCAAACTGGTGGATAAAACACCGTGTTCAGGACAGACACTAAATAAAAGCTCTAAGCGGAAACCTTCCACCTGGTCTACTGGAAAGTGTCCCTGCCCTGGCAGGGGGTTGGAACAAGATGGGGTTTAAGGTCCCTTCCAACTCAAACCAGTCTGGGATTCTAAAGGACTTGAGGCATCGGCTCCTTCTGGAGCGGCTCCTGGAGTAAACAGCTCCACACACACATTTTAATTCAACACCAACACTGGCTGGAGGAATTGGATTTTTTCAAATGCACAAGAAGCAGCTTGGAGGAAATGAGTTGGATTCACATTTTGAAACCAGGGCAGAAGAATCAAAGGTCTTTAAGATAAATTTCTGGGAGTGAATGAGCAGGAAACGGGCGATAAACACAAAAGGAGATTGGGGAGATGGGGTCTGAAGGTGTGAATAATTTAAAGAGGTCAAATGTAGTTCTTTGAAACCGTGAAGGGACTATGAAACATCACAGCTCTGAGAGACTGCGAAGCTACTGCAGAAAAACACTTGATGCAGTGGAGGAGGAAGCCTTGGCTCCAGCATTTCAGTGGTGCGCAGCTCGCAGCAGCAATTATGGCAAATCACGGATGGATGTTGCTTAGCGATATCCACGTCGGGTTTACAAGTTGAACACGCTGCTGTGCATTTCATTAAGGCTGGGAATGTATTGCTGGGACTGGAGTCTCCATGCCGAGGGGTAACCATAGCAACTGGCCCAAAAGCTCCGTGTTTGCAAGTCAATACTGTGACACGAGCGCAGAGGCAAAGCCAGGCGAGGGCCGGGGCAGAGCCGGGGGGGACGCAGGCCAGGGACGCCTCCTCCAGCCCTTGGGGGCACGGCGCGGAGCCGAGCCCGCCGCGGAGCCGAGCCCGCCGCGGCCACACGGGCTGCGCTCCGGCGGCACCGAGCAGCCGCTGACACCGGGGAGCCCGCGGTCCCCGCTGCCGTCAGAGGTGAGGAAGAAGAAACCCTGCAGGGGGAAGGGCTGGATCACGTCGGGAGGCAGGGGCCAAGAGTAATTATCTTTTGGAATGGCTGAGCTGTAATCACCTCTGGAGCACACCAGGCTCTCCCCCACAACCCACACCAAGTCCAGTTTCACTCAGAGCTCCTAAAACCAACATCCTTCAGCTGATGAATTTGGAAAACATTTCACAAAGCCATTCTCATTTTCTTGGTTTTTCTTTCTTGAATTCCAGAATATCCATCTAGATTTATATTAGAGCTGAGAATTAAGTGTGCACACTAGCAATTTAAGGTCAAATACCTTCTAGAGGAGGTTCAACTACCCTAAAACAAATAGAAAGCTTGCAGTCCAAACAAAAAAGTAATCCAAACAAACAAAAGAGTAATCCAAACAAAGAAGTAATCCAAACAAAAGAGTAATGCAAACAGGCTAAGCTTACAGAACTGCACAGATCAGGGATCCAAATGTTCCCAAATTCTGCTCTGCTGTGGAGTAACTGGATCTTTGTAAGTAAGGCATTTTAATAAGCATGTTCCCAGATCAGATTAATTGATTTCTGATGGCTTTATGTTTTCCATTTGTCCTTCTTAGACTGAAAGGATGAAGGGAAGAGTCAAGAGGCTGCCTAAATAGCCACAAATGGATTGAAACCCCACTATTTCACATCTGAAGCCCATTCAGGAGCTACCTAATTCAGTGACACTCTGTAATTACTTCCCTGTGTAAGTTACTACGGGTGCCAGGGTGTGACACTTGGGGGTGCTGGCAATGCACTGCCCCTGGATCCCTGGAAGTGTCCCAGGCCAGGCTGGACAGGGCTTGGAGCACCCTGGTCCAGTGGAAGGTGTCGCTGCCCATGGCAGGGGGTGGGATTAGATGGGCTTTAAGGTCCCTTCCAACCCAAACCAGTCTGGGATTCTATAAAAGCAGTTGGACTTGTGTGCCCTTCCTGCCTGGCATCTCCTGGTGCCACTATCTGATACAAAACACCAAACCTGACACACCCGGGCACTTCCCACCTTCTTTTGTAAGTATGGATTTAAGGACAGACACTGCCAACTCTGTGTACCCATCAACATTCCACTAACAGTCAGAACTGAAGTACCCTTCACCATTTTGTGCCAATTAACACAGCCTCAAATTAGAAAATCCTGCAGCTGTATGAAATAGGGAATAATCAAAAGCTCTCCAGACACACCCCACCAGGCCTCCAACCATCTGTTCATGCCTTACTGGGAGGTTAAAAAGAAAAAGTACCATTTAAGGTTAAAATATACACCAGTGTTGTGGGCTAAGGTAAGAGGCCAGTAAACCAGAGAGGGGATGGAGGATTGGTTGTTTAATTCCTGAAGGAAAGAGCTTTTTCACACTTCTGAGACAAGAAGGATGTTACACTCCACTCCCACGCCGTGGAAACGCCTGCTGGGAACAGGGATGGGAAGGAAGAAATGCTGAACGTCAGAGTGAGGGCTGAGCAGAGCATCAGGCTGCAAAGGAAAAGGGGAAAATCCAGGGAGTTGCCTTAAAGTGCTGGGATGGAGAGAAAACAGAGAAATCAAAAGCCACCGTGAGCCCCAGGAGTGAGCACCGCTCACATCTGCAGAGATCAACCAGCTCTGCTTCCCCCAGTGATACACAGAGCTAAGGATAACTGTGTGGGAATGGGAAAACACAGGCAGATTTTATGCTCCTAAATCTCATTTGAAAATAGCAACAAGGCTGACTGAGGAGACACGACTCGCTTTTTTTCTTCTTTCTCCCTAAGACAAGCAAATTGAAAGCAGGCGAACAATTCTGATGTTTTTCAAAATCTGTGTCTAAATTCATGATTAAATTTGACACGGGAACATATCTGATCCCCCCCAAAGGATTATTACCAGGCTCTATGCTCTATTCAGATGCAGAAAGAATGAATGGAAATTATTTATACACCTCTCCAGAGCCACAACCATCTTAATCTGCATTTCTGCTTTCCCACAGAGCAGTGGATACCTGCTCCTGGTGCATTTATCTCCCTCATGTTTGCTCCCCCAGCCTGCTGATAAGGGCTGTCGCAGTGCCACGGGTCACTGCATTCTCCTGAAGAAAATGGAAATACAAATCCCTGGCCATTTGGGTTTCTAGCTCCAGAGAAAGGGAATAAAACACCTTCTTCAACATATGGACCTTGAGGAGTTTCTCCTATGTCACTGCTATATGAAGACACACTTTTCTTTGTCACCTCTAGCAATAATCCAGGCACAGGTTGGAAAAGAGTAGTTTGGATCCTTCTAGCAGTGAAGACACAAAAAGCCATTATTTTCTGTAAATCAATCTGCCCAAGGGCCAGTCCAGGAAAACAGAGTTATCAGAAAACTTGGTATCTATAGCAAAAAGAGTTTGTAACTTGCATAATTGTCTTCTGGCCTCACTTTTGTGGGACTACAAAAGTCCTGCTCCAGGGAGTCAGGCACCAAATATATGATTAAATGCCTTTGAAGTGTGTTTTGATTGAATTCAAAAGGGAATCCATCTGATTCCCTACCTCCTCGCTGGCCAGTGATTGATTGCACGAGCCACTTCCAGCAATGTGATTTTTCTTTCTGACAATGCTCCTTTAAGGAAGCCACTGGAGCGGAAACCCTGACAGAATCAGAGTAAGATCATCAGGTTTGTATCTACGCTGCTCTATCATCACTCTTCCCTTTATTCATCCTCTTATAGATTTTCTCAAAGGACTGAAAAAAAAAAAAAAAAAGAGTTATTCCCTTTTGTGTAAACCTCCCTAGGAAATTATTTTGTGCTTGCATCTTCATACTGGGTAATTAAAGCTTAGAGATGAACTATCAAACAGTGGGGTTTAGATTTAATAAAAAGGCTTTAAATTGCTGTAAAAAGAAGAGGGGGGAAAAAAGCCCCAGAAGCTCTTACAAGATTTCGTGGGGGAAATTATTGCTAAAGCACCAGCAGTAAGAAGTGGCTCAAGAACACATTTTAGTCATCTCAGAGCAAAAAAAAACAGTTCAGAGACCAGCCCTCCTTCCAATCAGGATTACTGGAAAGGGTACAAGCCCCAGTTCACCCCTTCCAACTCTGAACCCAACCTGCAGCAACCTGGGCAAGAGCAGCAAAAGGGCAGAAGACTCCAGAAGACACAAAGAAGAATTTGTTACTGCCCAAAATCCACAATAACCTAAAGCACACATAACATACAGCACAAGGAGAGGGCAGAAAAGCTCTGGAAAGGCAGTTAAATAGAAGTATTTTCAATTTTTTTATTCTGCAGTAGCTTCACGAGCCACAGTCTGGATCCATCGTGGTAGGTACCACATATCTGGGACAGGTTTTCCAAAAGGACTCAGCTGTCCCTTTCCAAATTCTAATTCAAAATTCCGTGTTGCAAACCAGCATCATCCAAGCACAGAGATGTTTTCAAAACTAACAAATACACAGGCAGTGCCTCAAGTCTCTATTTGTGACATTTTAATATTGAGGCAGTAGAAGCCCAAAAGAATTTCACAAAGTGAATCTTAAAATCACAGGACGGTTTGGGTTGGAAGGACCTTAAAGATAATCGAGTCTGAGCCCCTGCCATGGGCAGGGGCACCTTCCACTGTCCCAGGGTGCTCCAGGCCCCATCCAGCCTGGCCCTGGACACTTCCAGGGATCCAGGGGCAGCCACAGCTTCTCTGGGCACCCTGTGCCAGGGCCTCACCACCCTCACAGCCAGGAATTCCTTCCCAATATCCCATCCATCCCTGCCCTCTGGCAGTTTAAAACCACTGCACCTTGCTCTGAAGAAATCAAAGCAAGAAGCTGGGCTGGGGCAAAGCCAGAGGGATGGAGGTTGTCAGCTCCCATCATCAGGAAAGGCTTGCTTGGACACACAGCAGGATTGGATAGGATTGGATTGGATTGGATTGGATTGGATTGGATTGGACTGGAGATTCAATCCCCACTTCCAAGTAATTCCGGTCATTGCCTTAACGGCAAACTCCGGATGGCATAAAGCCCTTACTTCAGCTGTTGCTGCAGGAGAGCATCCCCATGTGAGAGGCAACGCAGGGGGTTCTCTGCGGAGCGCCGCCCGCCCCACCCCGCGCTCCCAGCCCAGCCTCCTGCGGCCGTGTGCTGACATTATTGCCAGGGTTACCATTATTTCCACTCCCAGAGCTTGGGGAAGGTTCAGGCACAGCTGTGGCTACAGCCCAAACGCAGCTCCGTGCTCTCATATCCACGTTAAATAAACGTGGATAGGGAGGATGAGCCCATCTGTGCCTGTCTCCTTTTTGCCTTGAGTTTCACAAGCTGCCAATGCCAGGAATTCCACTACCGTTTGTAAATCCAGTGTCAGGGAGGGAATGGGCATCTTCTGGGCAAAAATGACCTTAAAATAATAGGGCACACACTCAAACAGCTTCTACAGAACAGCACAGCACTGCAGGGAACTGGATTTTCCAAAACAAGATATGATAATGGATAGAAAGCATTTCTGAGCTCTAACATCAACCTTTTTATCAAGATTTAAAACTAACAGACTGCCTTGGTGTGAGAGGAGCATCCTACAAATTTCTAGCAGAGCCAAATTTAACAAGAAATCCTCTTCCTTCCTCAGACTCTTTTACTGAGACTGTGGCAGTATAAATACATTAGAGCTTTGAAAGAAAACTAGCACAGGAACATTGCTCTTCCTACGCCCAGATCCATCCTTGGAGTTTGAAAATGGAGCTGTTAATGTATTCAAAACTCAGTAATAATGAAAAATAACCCCAAAACCCAGCACTCAGAAGAGGCTCTACGAGCTGTATTTCACTCACCATGTGTGAGTGAATGTATGTGAGAACAGAGGTGTTTGTGTGCACAAATCCCTCTAAAATGGATATCAACAACAACAAAAAAAGGAGCAGCTTTCTGCTGTAGCCGTTCTCTGTTTAATCCCTTTCCCCTCTGTTTTCCCATTTGCAGATTGTAGCTGGAACACCTTTAAATCAAGCCCTAAAGCCGTGCGGTTGCTCGTTATTTACAGTCAGCTGGGCTTAATAAAACTCATCACACCCAGGCCGGCGCTGGCGAGGAGCCGTAACTCATCCCCGGAGCTGCCTCCCGTGGTTTCATGGCTCCACGAGGTGCGCGGAAAGCTGGAAAGAGGCTGCAGAACAGCGGTTCAAACAACAAACAAAAGCAACGTTTCTGACTCTCCACCTCCCCCTGCAGGAAAATTAGCCAAGGATAGATGAAAAGAGTTCAAAATTGTATCTTAAATCTGATTTATACTCTAGGGCATGGGGAAATAAAGGCATTTTCTCTTGCTACTTTGGACTGCATAAATCTCAGAGTTGCTTGCTCAGATTTGTGTTTTTTTCTGATTTAAGACATTTACAGTTCTGAGTTACTCCAAAGAAAGATGGTTTCATTTATGAGACAAATACACTGATTATTCAATTAATCTGCCTTATAAATAGAATTAATTTAATCAATTATTTGTCTTCTACTGTGTGCTGCTCAAGTTCAGCCTTAAGGTGAAGTGGGCTGATCTGTAAATAAACACACATTTGTGATCCCCTGGACCTCCCACTGCCAGCGAGGTTCTCAGGGGCAGAACCAGTTTGGTTACTGGGAAATCTCTGTTAGTGGAGTGTGCAGTCCTGGATCCATCGCGGGGGGAAGAGATTTACACACATTAACACAAGTACATGATCCTGATCATTACTCCATAAAAAGTGTAATTCAGGCCTGATAATGCTCAATTCAAGGCTAAAATTGGATTCAAACAAATAACACTGGAGAGAAATTTAGTAACAAAGGCCTTTAGAAAGAAATTTGAAAAAGTATGGTCTTTCTGAGAAATAAGAACTGAAAGTCTGTTAGCTCTGCACAAGCCAATTTTGACCATCGGCACTGACTGCTGAGCAGAGATGTGCTCAGAACAGAGGAAAACCAAAAAATAGGGAAAAAATCCAAAAATCAGGCTACTTTACATGTTAGTTCTTAAGTCCCTGAGGATGCAGACACCACACCTGGAGATACTCAAGGATCCAAGCCCTGGCATGACATTCCAACTCTTATCTTCTCTGTTTAAACCATGTCCTGCTTGATGCTCTTGTAGGCAAGGTGGAGTCGGAGCTCTCTCCGGGTGTCTGTGTGCCAACGCTGTTCCCAGATTTGGGAAGCAGAGCACACCACTGCAAAGGCTTGGCAATAAAATGCCTTATGAACAGCAGAGGTGGTCCGAGATACTCACTGCTGGCTCCTCACTGTCTCATCCCACAGCAACGCTGGGATGGGAGATATCTCCCTCACGAAGTGGCTGCAGGCATTCCCAAAATAACCAGCTTCTCATTAATTCCAGCATCAGGAGCACAGTAGTTTGGGGATTTCCAGTCTAATCCTTCCTTTGGCTTTAATTCCCATGCTTAGTCTTTTTCTGTCTACAGCGTGAGGTATTGCACATGGAAATTGAAACTAAAGTCGTTCTAAGGCATTTGTAAGAAAAGCTTTTCCTTTAGAAAGCAAAATAAAATTCCAACAGGGAGAGGACCATGATCCAGCCATGACAGTCTTTGAAACTTCCCACTCCATAAGGAATAGCCCCTAGAACCTGTCCTCGCTTCATCCACTGCCGAAGAATGTTATATTGGAGGAGTATTGTAGAAATATATATATATATATTTATTTATTTATATATACACAAAAAGATAGAAGCTGGTCTTGCAAACATTTCAATACTCCCTACTACAAGACCTTATAGTTTGAGTTCTTCCAGCCTCATTGCCTCGGGATGAAGTTTTCCAGGTGGGAAATCCCAGTCTATCCCGGGACGAACATTTGCCTGTGCACCTTCACTCTTCCCTACTGCACAAATGTGTTAATGATACAGTCTTTAATCACACAGTCACAGAAGCACACCCCTGCCTCCTTCTAATTATGAGTATAAAAATAAATCACAGGCAGGCAGGGAACAAAATTGTTGAGAATTATGAATAAACCAGTGACTAAATCCCAGGACTTGCAGCGTGTGTAACGCAGCTGGAAGCGTCAGCAGCCAACGGGACGGGCCCTGGAAAGAGTGAATGGAGATGGTTTTTATTCAAAAAGCCCTCAGCGAGCTGCTCCTTGCTCAGCAAATGCCATCATTCCTGTGCCACAGATGCTGTTGGAGAGCTGGGCTAAATCCAGCAGGTGATTATGTCACGAAAGACTCAGAGGCTCCAATTCCAGCTGCACAGACAACGGGAATTCTGACTCTTGAGTGAGCTGCATCTCCTTCAAGGGTCTGAAAATGAAGATTTGAGTGACTTGCCTTGGGCTGTCTCCAAGGTAAAGGAGAGGACCAGGCATCCTTAGGAAGGGATTTGTCCCAGCACAGGTGGCTGGGAGAGGTCAGGGAATGGCACAGATGCCCTTTCCACTGACTGAACATGGAGCACGGGTGATCTGCTGAGACTTGTTCTGCATCAGAGAGATCTCAATGCAGAAAGATGGATCCCACCCTTCCTAAATTTGTCAGTTACTATTTTTACAGAATTATTTTTAAATTCCCATCAGGAGATGCCATTTTATCGGTATGCAGCACGCCAACAAACTGGAGCTGAAGGCTTTAAAATCAAAAGAAACTTGCCTGGCACCAAGGACTTTCAAAGAAGCTTCAAAAAATGAATTTACCTGTTGTAAAAGCTGGCACTAAAATGTTCCCTGCTGTGCTGCCTGCAAAGGATTCCCTGCTCCTGTCAGCACAGATATTAACGTATACACACAAGAGGGCAGAGCTGTGCTAGCACATTCCAATTTAAATATTACCAGCTCTTTGCAGTGCAGGGATTACTGGGCTGTTATTTTGGGGAGAAGAGGATGAAGCGAAGGATATTATAGAATTTAATTACCCAGAAATGACAATCCATTTTTTAATCTCGCTACTCAAAACTAGCAGCTGCATCAGATCCTGAGCATCACACACAGCACTCACTGCTCCCCACTTATCGGCGAGATGGAAATACCCAAGTCTCTTACATAAAACAATGATGTAATTACCAACTAATCTAGCTTATTTAGGAACCAATTTCTTCCCACAAGGTTGGGGGTTTAAATGGACTAAAAGATCTTGTCTTGCACGTGGCCAAATGGAAGCGAATGGGTATGGACAGATAAGGGCTGGATTGGCTCCCCCCGACCACGACATTCCCACTGAGGCCTTTTCTTTCCGACACACTTAGAAGTATTAATTAATTTAACTCAAGGGGGTTGTTTTTATCTGGATTTCTCAGGCAGCTTCACTCTTACAAGTTCAAAGGCAGCTTTGAAGCCAGCTCAAAGAATGGATTTATATTGATTTAAGAAAATGTATCAGAAATTCAGAAATGATCAGCACTGCAAGTGCATGGAACCGACTCCTCAGGGTAGAGAGGTCCTGCTCTTCAAATTAAATACTCACAGAATCCCTTAAAACATCTGCAGGAGCAGGAGGGATCCCCACTGGTTCATCTGGGCAAGCAGGAGCCACCCGCAGAGCGACAGGACAGCTCATCAAAAGCCACTTATCTATTTCTGCATAATCTGAGCATTATTTATTATCTAAGAGCCACATTTTGAGACTGTTTATTGTCACTGGCACTTCCTAACCAGAGTCACCACCCAACAGGCCAAGCAGTGCATTGCAATAGATCCATTTATATGATGCTTTTCATTTCATGTCTCCAAATGTTTTGTTAACCAAAAGCCTGCAGCATCCAAAACCTGTCACTGGATATTAGGCCAAGCTTGTGGTTGATAAATGGAAAGCAACAAAAGCCAAAGCACTTTGCCAAAGGTCACAGTTAATTCCTTGCTTCGAACCCTAGAAATAACATACCTACAAAGCATCCAAAAAATACCCCAATGCCCAGCCCTGGGAGAACACTTGATCCCTGCTAATACTTTTACAGGGTTTTCATTTAGAAAATTATCTACCTGACCCTTCCTGTGCTAAGTGTAGAGGAGGTTGATGACAATTCAGAATTCTCATTCTTGACAGATTAATGGATTTTTAGGACAAGTTCTTCCCAGTGATTCAAGTGAAATCCCTTTTGCTTCAGTGAGTTTATTATACCATGTACATATTTAGGATTCTACCTTGTCATTAAAACACCATCAGTGCACCTCACAAAGTCTGAGGTCTCACATTCATGTAGAAATCCAAATGCATTTAAAATTGTCCCATTAACCTCTGGACTGTTATTAGACAAGCACGAGCTCAGAACTTACTTTCTAAACATTTTTTCCACAATAAAGGGAAATAAATTCAAGTTATGCTCCATAAAAATCAACCGTACAAGCTGGCAAAAGCACTTCTCCGCTCCAGTACTATCAGATCCTATAAAATGACTTGATTTGCCTGTGTGGGAAAAAGAAAGTGGGAAGATGGGAGACAGCCTATCTCAATTCCGAAGCAGTAAAGCCTTTAGGAAAATATCTGATCAATTTAGAATGCAGGAGGGAGATTAAAACCCCACCTCAGCAGGCTGACATTAACTCCTTATCGCTGCAAGGAACAGAGCTCCCTTTTTTCCACCCTCAGGTGCTTGGGGATCAGCACAGGGAGGGTTATGGATCTTGATGGAGCAACAAAGGGAATTGATTTTTGGAGCAGCTCTCCCCACAGGGGGTAAAGGACAATGCAATGAATGGTTTTGCTACTCCTGTGTCAGCTGCTGAGGAACGATTGCCACCAAGCGTGGCCACAGGATCCTCGGAGGGAGTCGCCTCCACCCACGCCCTTAATTCAGACCGTTGGATGGGGAGATTTCGAACCCGATGCCACCAGCACCATCTGCTCCAGAACCTTTAGACCTCCTTCACCCTTCATCCTCCTCCCTGAGGGCTGGCCTGCCTACAAGCCAGTCTCTCCCAAATCCCAACTTTCGGGCTTTCGCAGCCCAGCAGCCGCGTGATGGATCAGCCACTTCACGAGCAAATTCTGCCTCCCAGCTCGGCGTTATCGTTTTAAGAGCCATAAAATCAGGCTGCTAAACACTGGTTGTAGGCTTCCACTTCTTCTTGGCTCACGGGCAGGATCATAGGAGGAAAGCAAGGAACAGTGAGGGGAAGCTACTCAATTCAGGTTCAAAATATCCAGTGTGTTCACACCTGCATCGCTGAAAACGTGGTCTTCTGGTTAAAGCTACAAACCTCACACGTGGGTTTTGTCATTCCAATGATTTTTGGCAAATTTGAGACTCTGTTCTCAGAAACACACATTTAATACCTCGCTCCTGCCCAGTACAAACACAGACAAGCTGTTACAGGCTGAATGCAGCACTGTGATGGTTAAAATAGGGCCTCAGCAATGACTTGGTCCCACTCTGCTACATCTGTGTGCAGCCACATCACCCATTATTGCTCAATTTGGGCACAGATTTTGCCCACACCAAACTGTTCATATGGTCTCTGCATTTCACAGACCTGTTTGTGCTAATGTTGAGTTCAGGATCTCTCTTGCCAATACCAAAGCTTTATCCTACCTGAAAATACAATGCAAATATAAAAAGGCAATTCGCTGCAACAGAAAGTGGCCATTCAGTGTTTAAAATGTCAGTTCAAAATAAGTTTAGCAGCACTCTTCTGTTCGAACAGCACTGATGTGGCCTGGCTCCTGAAGTTCATCGTAATTCTCCTCAGCCAAACTAAAATGGGATGCGATAATTAATTAAGATGTTCTACAAATACTCTATTAAAAAAACCCCAGCTGTCATGGGAAAAAAGATGCTGCTCTTTCCTGCCAAATTCCACAAAAACATATCCAACATCCCTTCGTTCTCCCTCCTCCTCTTTTCCGTGCCCCTAGTCCCCCACCCACACGCAGAGGACACAGTTACATCACTCCAAGTACAAATCTTTTTGCTGCCCTCATTTCCCAGAGATTAACGATCAGGCAGCTCAAATCAGCTTTCCCTGCTGCACTGAAGTCAAATATTAAATGGCAAAGCCCAAAGGCTTCCAAGGCATTTCAGTCAGAACGACCTGAGGTGTGCCAGGCACTGGAGATGCCTCAAAATAAGGGACAGAAAAGAGAATTACAAAAGTCACAGGCTAGAGGACTTTTTTAAATCATCATAGTTTACTCGGAGTCAAGGGTTGTGTCAGTATAAAAGGGAGATCCAGAGCCACAAATAACTGGGACTTGCACAAGGAGGCAGAGCAGAGTGGGGGCTACAGAGGATGAGGAGATGGGAGTTTTAACCTTTATGGGAAAGCATGGAGATGAACCGTCTCAGCAGCGAGCCCATCAGTGCCTCCATGGAAGTCATGCTAATTGCTTCAAAGTAACCAATTTAGAGTAATTTCAGAGCAAGCCTTGCTCTGAAAGAGTTGAGGATCAAGATAACAGTGAATTTGGGACTTATTTTTACTTGCATGCAGGCCTGAAGCAGCAGCAATCTTCTCCTCAGGTCTGGGCGAGCTACCACAGAGGCCTGGGCTTGTGCTGAGACCTCAAGCCCCATCTCCAGGACAGCCGTACTCTTCTCAAGGGCTGGAATTCCAGCAGGAATGGGGACTATGCGAGGTTGGCCCGAGCTCCCCAAAAGCAAAGTGGCTCTTCCAGCTTCCCAAGGCCAAGGCCTACATGCAGGACAAAGAGCGTTCCCCACTCAGGCAGAATGTCAGTGCAGTGCCCAGTTGCCAGTCCTACTCCTTTTCACTGCCAGCATTATCCCGAGGCAGTCTGTGTCCCAAGGAATTCTCTGACAGGCACATCAGGGCAGAGAATGGCCAAAGGGCTGTGTTCACCAGCTGAGCTTCCCTGAATGCAAAGGCAAGGGAAAAGGAGGACTGCTTCTGGCACTGGGAGTAAATACTCTCAGTTATCATCTGAGTTGATGGGGCCCTCTGCACACTTGAGAGAGTCCATTAAAAACCATCCCAAAAGCTCAGCTCAGGTAGGCACAAAAGCTCTGCAGTGACCAGATCTGTGCTGGAAGGGGAGCAGTGCCACAGAGAAGGAAACACTCATCGCGTGTTTGAGACAAGTCCTGCCTCAAGAACGAGGGAAGGGGGCAAAGGAGAGGCTGAGGAATTTACCAGATCCTTCAAAAAACAGCAGGATTTGGTAAAACATTTTGAACCAACAACAGAAATTGTACCTGTTCCAGTTCAGATTCAACCAAGACTTTGAAACAACAATTTGCACTGAGTGAATGAACACATTTTCAGTATTAAAAAGAAACAACAAACAAAAGCAAAGAAACAATAATTAAATCAGTCACAACCTGCCTGATTTGATACCACTTTTACTTCAAAAATTGGAATATATGACATAAAAAACACCCACAAGACACAATGTTTACTTCCCAAGATTATTTCCAGAGCAAGCCATCATTCTGAAGAGCCCAAAACAAACCCCTGTTTATTATTTGAGAGGATAAATGAGGATCAAACTCATTAACGGCCCCGTAATTAAGTACACAATAAAATAAACAGTCTCACAGATTATAAGCAAACACGATACAGGCTGTGGCTACGATAAGTCAGCCAGGAACAGCAATGAGCTCACAGAGACCCTGGAAAAATACTGGTACTCAGCAAATTACGGTCTAGACAGTCTCCTCTTTTCCCAGAGGACATTTATTTCCTCCTAGACAGCTGCACACACTATAGACGAAACCTTAAAACCAACCTGCCCAAGAAACACAATCTTATCTCCAAACAAACCTTTTTTAGAACGGGGTTTTGTTGGTTCTGTAGCCGCTGGCGATGAAGAAACCTGAAAAGACAGAAACCAGGAGTAGTAAATATACCAGGCAAGGTTTCTTGAAGCTCTGTTCCAGAAAATAATCAGAAAGGACAACTGGCAAATCCCAAAGGAGGGCATAAAAATAGCAGCATTGCTGCTGGACAAACTCTGCCCTGCCAGGCAAGGCAGAGATTTCTGTTCCACAGCTCGATTAAATAAACGCCCTCATTGTGCAGCACATCCCGGCTTGTGGGGTCACTTCTGATCACCAGCATCCTGGGAAGTGATCTTTACCTTGCAAAAAAACTATACTGGAGCATTTAAGAAGCTAAAGAGAGATCACACAGGAAATAAGTCAAAAACATTTATTATAACGTATTTATTAAGTTAATTAGGGCAGAGCTGTTCCCGGGGAACCATCTGAGTGGGCAGGATGTGAGCACAGGGATGTCCCACCACATGGAGGGGAGGGAACCTCCTCCTGCAAACACTGTCCAGAGCTCCCAGTCCATGGAAAATAAATTAATTTTATATTATTTTCTTCCTTTACATCAATCATCAAACCTTCATGGAGGAGAAACACGTTTACACAGGGAAGTATTTTTATTTTTCACTTTGCTTTTTGAGAAGACACAACACAGGATTTTACACCTGTGTCACCTCCCCTCTCCTTAAAAAATAATTTTTAAAATCAGAGATTCAGTCAATCTTTATTCATTGCAATGTTTTGGGGACATTTTCTAGTTGCATCATTTTTTCTGGAGATGGAGCAGATTAGAGATGCTGAGACATGAAAAATAACCCAAGAAAGGCTCTTCCTTTTTTTTTTTTACTGTTTACTTTTTTGCTTCTTAACAGTTTCTAAACTTTTATTGACTTTTCTGATTCCTATTGAGAAAAACTGAGTTGCTATTTTCACAGAATTACCCAACTCCGAGCACTCCATCCTCAGCAGGAATAAGCAGCACAAACAGCTCATTTTTTTATACACTGCAATCTTTTTTAATCTGCACACACATCATTACAATTCTGAGTCCTCTCACTCAGCTCTGTTAAGACTTTCCTGGAGTTTCTCCTGTTTCCTCCTCACCTGAGCAACTTTCTACTCACCCTTTTGTCCAGATCATTTCTAACTACACTGAACAACCCAGGCCTGGTACTGATCCCTGCAGGGCTTCACAGCAACCACCCTCCACCACAAAAAACTGACGGAATTATGGAATCGGTTGGGTTGGAAGGGACCTTAAAGATCATCCAGTGCCACCCCTGCCATGGCAGGGACACCTCCCGCTGTCCCAGGGTGCTCCAAGCCCCAATGTCCAGCCTGGCCTTGGACACTGCCAGGGATCCAGGGGCAGCCACAGCTGCTCTGGGCACCCTGTGCCAGGGCCTGCCCACCCTCACAGGGAGCAATTCCTTCCCAATATCCCATTTAACCCTGCCCTCTGGCAGTGGGAAGCCATTCCCTGTGTCCTGTCCCTCCATCCCTTGTCCCCAGTCCCTCTCCAGCTCTCCTGGAGCCCCTTTGGGCCCTGCAAGGGGCTCTGAGCTCTCCCTGAGCCTCCTTTTCTCCAGGCTGCACACCCCCAGCTCCCTCAGCCACTCCTTGTGGTGCAGTCCCTTCTCCATCTCCATTACTCTTCCCCTGTTCCAGCACCTAATAATGGATTACTAATGTTAATTACTTTAGCAAAGGCTGAATTTCCCTCACGTTTTCTATACCAAGTGTGCAGATTAAAAACTCGCTCTTC
>VZTI01004612.1:414191-447322 GCA_013397865.1 Struthidea cinerea | reverse complement strand
CCCCCCCGGCCCCCGTTTAATGTGGGAAAACATCCGAATAACTACAGAAATAATAAAATGTCCGGCTTTTGGAAGGTTTTATTGGGAACTCCGCGGTGTAGAGGGAAATGAGGCCGCCAGTGAGGAGGGACGGCGCGGGAAGCGCTGAGCGGCCGTGGCCCCGCTCCCTCCCCGCCCCACAGCAGCAGCAGGGAGGGAGGTTGGAAGGGCAGATTTTGTTTATTTTCCTTTCTGTTTCCACAGTGTCTGTGGGGATGGTGTCCAGCCAGCCAAGTAATTCACCTGCGAGCGCCTGAAACCCGGAGGAGAGGAACAGCAGCAGGTTCTCCCACAGGACAGGGCTTCCTCGCTGTCTTTAGGTCTGCCGGCAGCCAGCGGGATGGAGGACGCCACAGACCGCGGCTCCTTTGGGGTGGAGTGCCCACATCCTTGGCGGATTCCTTCTGGGGAACAGGAGTGAGAACCGAATGCCTCCGTGCTCGCACCTCCCCAGCCCGCCTTGCTCCAGCTTTCACGTGTTCCAACGCACGGACGGAGAATTCCCAGCGGGAATGGCAGGGACGGACACGGGCAGGGCCGCTCCCGCGCAGCCCTGCGCCATCCCACCCCTCCAGCAGCACCAGGAGAAGCACCGGGAAAGCGGCTGCCCTCCCTCACGTTTGATTTCCAGGGCAAATAAAGGGAAAAGCAGGCACAGAGGGACAAAAACACGTGCCTGGAACGTCAGTAGGAGCGGTGAGGGAGCCGAAGTGACTGCACTGCCAGCTGGAAGCAGCATCCCCTGTTGCAGCCCTGCCTGGGATCTGCCTTTTTTTTTTTTTTTTTTTTTGATCCCCTCACAACTTCCATCCCCTGGAAGCTGGCTCAGAGAACACTTGCCTGGCGAAAAATACCACAGAAGGAATTCCTATACAGGAGTAAATTTAATAAAACCACCACCAATTGTTTACTTTAACATAGCTCTTGTTACAGAAATCATAAAAATGGACTCAGTAGCTAAACTCATTAGTTCTTTCCCCTTTTAATTGAAAAATACTCCGCTGATTTCAGCTTCTACTGCACTAGATGGAGTGTTAAATAGTTGCCAGGACAGGACGCCCAGTGATTGAGCCCAAAACAAACACAGAGACAATTCCATCAGCTTTCCTTTTCAATGTTACGACTCGTTATAATGAAGTGAAAATTAAAACAGCAAGAAAGGGTCCATTTGACAGATGAAAGGGGGAGGGAAGAGAAGATCCGCAGCCGAAATCTCGCCGGAATTCTTTGGAGAAGTGGTGCAGAACGCCCCTCCTAGTCCTGCCTCGGGATGCAACACAAACCTCTAAACACACACACACAGACACACACACGCCTCCTCTGGGATCACAGCACGTGTCCTGCGTGCACGGGTGGGAACAGAGAGCTGCGTTTGGGCAGGTAAAGATCCGGGGCCGAAAATAAACCGAGAAAAAGGCAAATCATCCTGAAGCAGAGCTCCAGGAGCTGCGAGGGGCCGCGTCCGTCGCCAGCAATGGATACACACACACACACACACACGCACGCACACACACCTGGGGGAGGCCCTGGACAGAAAGGAACTGCGGGAAGAGGAGAAACCCAACTGCTCTGGAAAAAGCCTTCCAAAAAGAAAAGAAAATAAAATATATATAGATATATTCACTACACCAGCACACGCTTCCCCCACCCCAGCCCAGGGAAAAAAAAACCAAAACCAAACCAAAGAATCAAACTGAAAGAAAATGCACAGCAAATAGACATAATCTTGAAGATTTTTAAAGAATAAATATTTTTTTGTAATTAAACATTATGCAAACACGTGCCACGCTTGCTCTTTGTCCATGCATATGCGCTATATACAACTTTGAAAAATACTGTGTTGTCCTCTTTTTGTTTTAAAAGTCATATACAAAGGTTGGGTTTTTTTTTTTCCTTGCTGTGTACCCCCCTCCTTCCCTCCCCAAAAATCCTCTTTACAACGAGCCAATCCACATTCATCCGTGTACTTGGGTGGCAGAGAGGAGGAGGGGGGCGGGAGAGCCACCCCCCTTACCAAAGTCCATCAAAATGGCTGGTTTGGACATGAAAAGCAGTGTCAAGAAACTGGTTTAAGTTTCATCTGTACTACACACAGGAAAAGAAAGAGAGAAAAGAAAAAGGAGTCGGCTTGGAGGATGAAGCTACGTTACAAGTTAAAGTTGGAGGGTTTTTTAGTGCGTCTGTCACACTCTTGGCCGCCTAGAATACTGTTGTACAATGGTTTATCTACCTTTTTTTTTTTTTTATTACAATATAATTTACTTAATTTTTCTGTTAACAAAACAGAATCCCGGTACTACAGACCAGCGGTGTAAGAGGCGGAGCAGCGCCCTGGGTGGGTTTTATTGGAATTGCATGAGCACTCTAGGATGGGAAAGGGTTCAGAGTTCATTGCTGCGGGGCCGGGCTCAGTCCTCGATGTACTCCCACAGGTCCTTCTCGTAGCCTTCATGCACGTGCTGCAACAAAACCCTCCGCCGGCTCTCGCAGTATCTGCAGGGGACAGGGACAGCATGGAAAAGGCACGTCAGGAATCACGGAGCATCCCTGGCACCGAGTTACCCAAACCTACCGCACGCCTCGCTTCCCAAAGAGGAGATCCCCCGAGAAGGGAGTTCGTATTTACAGCCTGTTGACAGCGCTAATTAAGACTTGGGTTGCTCCAGTCACTCAGCCCCAGGTCCCTGGCTGGAAAACCAGTGTGCAAATTGGGAGTTTTTCAGGCAAAAGTATCCCCAGCGCCCCTACAGCTGAGAAACCTTCAGGAATAACTGGAAGAGGAGGAAGCAGCAGCTGTGGTTTGAAAAAGCCTGAGCACAGGTTGGTGGTGACACATGGAATGGGATGAGTTCTCCTCAGATGTGGGCTGGTGCCCGCTCTGAGCCCCATCAGGACAACAAAAATCCATGAGTTAACTGGGAAAAACCAGCTGGAAGGGTTCAAGGCCAGGTGGGATGGGGCCACCTGGCCTAGTGGAAAGTGTCCCTGCCCACGGCAGGAGGTGGAACAAGATTTACTTTAAGATCCCTTCCAACCCAAACCAGTCCATGATGAAAACCTCAGGAGTACTGAGAGTTTTATTTCCCAGTGTAGATGGAAGCAGTCCAGAGGGTTACTGGTCTGACTGGAGAGCAGGTTTCACCTCACATCCCAGCACATGGCTCTCAGAGGGACACTATACCCTTGGAGTGGAGCATTCCCACCTACACTGACTGAAAACTGCCACACATAAAACTGATCCCAGAGTCCAGTCCAGTCCTCCCAGGATCACTGATCCTGAGGAAAAGGGCTATCACAGAACAGCAAAGGATGCCGTGGTCATTTCGGGTGTGTCAGAAGACAAAAAGCACAGAAACATTTAAAGAATTCAGCTTCCAAGAGCAAAGTCTAAATAAGCACCTGAGAAGCTCTGGCTGCTGGGAACCCAGCTTGCTCAGCAGTGGTCAGACATCCCTCAGGAGGAATCTCCCAGTGGGAAGCCATCCCTGACCACAACACACACTAACACCTGGCAGGAATTCCTCACCTACCGCTCAGGACCTAACCAGAGTGACTGATTTATCCATCAGAGCAGCTGTGGCTCCCCTCACTGCTGGCAGCTGGTGTGAGAGAAACCCCCGTACACAGAGTCCCATTGATTTTCAGGAGCATGTGATGGCAAACACGTGGTCTCTGCTTTCCCAACTTTAGTTATTTTTCTGCTGGTTGGGTGGGGGGGGGTTAATCCTGTTTTCTAGAAATGTCTTTGCAAGCAAAGAGATCCAAACAGCTGAAACCAAACCAGCCCGGAGGGCAGTTCCTGCAGCTTCCCAGAGCTCTTTAAACCCACCTCGATGACATCCTGCTCCCAGTCTTGCATCAAAGGGCACCGTGCAGGACATGATTAAGACGTGACTGAACTGGTTAATTAGGGACCTGTACGGGCTTGACAGATGGAATTCTTTCTTCACAGAAATGTGAAGGCAGGTTTGGGATACTGTTCCCAAGCAATTCAGGCTATATTAGGTTTTAATTTCATCCCTACAAAAGCATCCAGGTTCAGAGGACTGAAGTAAACAAGCAGCTTCATCTGAAATACCAAATTAATGGTGGCCTTAAAGAGTAAATTACAAAATGTCTTCAAAAACAAGGTCAGGAAAGTTGTCCAGCCCCAGCTGTGCTGCCAAAGTTGGGCAGGATGAGCCACAGGCACACCAGAGCTTAACAGCTCCTGCCACGCCCCACAGTCCATTGAGTCCTACAGCTCACCCTACTTCGGATATTTTCTTCCCCCTAAGCCAGGCATAACAAATTCAGTGATTTTGGCAAAATGCCTCAGAAATGCAAGCCCTAATCCTGTGACTCATCCGCATTTTCAGCTTTGTACTTTTCCACTGTGCAGAAATGATTCCCCTGGGACTGAACAAAGCACTGGCATCTGTGTCACCTGGACCCCAGTCCCCTGCTCCCCTTCCCAGCTGGGCAGGCTGCTCTCTCCCTCTTCCTTAGGGACAGCTTTTCTACACCCACGTTTTGCACAAATGGACCCAGCAGACAATTAAAAGAGCCGATTGCTCTCTGCTGGCAGCTCATCCTAGGCCAAAGCTGGCAGCTTGGAACAACAAAGTCACTCCTTGTTCTTTGGCCCTCGCTCTGCAGATCCCATCCTGGTGCTGGCCATTCCCACACGCTCCTTCTGTGCAGAGCAGCAGTGTACTGAGAGCCATTGCTTCTGGACACGGGATTTTTTCCATTCCGGGGCTGGATCTTCCAGCTCCTGCTCTGCAGAGCAGATGGAAGGCAGAGCTGGGAGCCTCTCCCCACAGGCTGTCACCTCCCCCAAGAGCTGGTCCCAGCAGGGACACAAAAACACACTGCCAGCATCTGCGTGAGGGCTTCTCCAGGAGGATCCGGGGCTGGCACGGGACAGCGCTGCTGCTCTCGGATATCCAGGGACTGGCTGATCACAATGGGTGGCACAAAGCCAAGAGCAAACAGCTTCCCAGGGATGTGGCTCTGGAGAAACTGTATCTTGGCAAGTGCTCAGGTCACTACCTGACACAGGGCATGGCAACACTCGGGCAGCTTTGAGAGGAAGGAGTATTCCAACACAAACCTGTACTTATCCTGTACTTTCTGCTTTATGTCTTGCAGCGAATCTTGGGATATATCTCGCTCCAGGTACCCAGAAAGCACCTCTGTAGCATTCTCTAAGTCTGCTTGGTTATTCTGTAAAGACAAAAGAAAAAAAGTGTTTGAGGTGGGGTTAAAGGAAAGGGGGAGATTTTTATTTCAGCACAATTGGAATCAGTACCAAAATAAAAAAGGAGGATTAGATATCACAGAATCCCAGATTGATTTTGGGTGGGAAGGGGCATTAAAACTCATCCAGTTCCACACCCTGCCATGGGCCACCTTCCACTAGACCAGGTTGCTCCAAGTCCCATCCAACAATGGCCTTGAACACTTCCAGGGATGGGGCAGCCACAGCTTTGTGATTCTGCGACTCCTCCAGCAGACGATCCTACACAATGCCCAGAGAGCCTCTACCTTTTCCACGACAGAATATCAAACCAGACTAACTTGGGTAAAAGTGGGGACAAGAAGCCTCCAAGCATTAAATCTTATTTCCTCAGCTTTGCAATCTGAATTCCTGACAACCCATTTTCTCCTACCTCAAAGATAATGGACTGATTATTCTTTTTGAGGTAGAAGGCAAAGACGTAAGTGTACATGAGTGTGGCACGACACTGGCAGAGGACGTCGACTGCTTTCTTCAGGAACTGCACCTCGATCCAGGACATGTTGTGCTGCTGCATCTCCTCCATCTTCTGCTTCACCTGAGCGTAGAGCTTGTGCTCGAAGCGCAGGCTCTGCATGTGGTTCATGTAGCGGTTGCAGTAGAACAGGTACCTCTGCAGGGCTGCTCGGGATCGCTGTGTTAATTCCCATTAGGGAGAAAGAAAACAAATTGTTAAAACAAAGTAATGGCTGCAGGAGAAGTAAACCCTTCACAAGGCTCTTCCTGACCCAGAGAATGAGCTTCCTTTCCAAAGGAGCCTCCTCTCCTGTCACGTTGGGCAGACGGCTCCGCGCAGCCCCGCTAACCCTGGGAAGCGCCCCGGGCACTTCCCAGCACAGCTCTGACATCCTCACTCCCAACCTTGGAAGCAATTACAATCACACTGCTCAAGCCTCATCACTTTTGTTTTCCAGCTTCTCGACTCAAGGTACAGCACTCAAATGCTTCCAGTGTCATGACAAAAGTGAGAAGATGATGTTTTGTTGGTTGGTGGGGTTTTTTTTTTTGCTAATAAGGAATTCTAATTACTGTGCTCGTGCTAAGAGGGCAATCTCAGGTCGATTACAGAGCAGGGCAAAGGCACCGTGTGCTAAATAGTGCAAGAGAACCAAGATGACTCAATACACAGTCATTAATCTTATTTTCTTCACACTGACAGACCAGCTGTAAAAAAATAACACCACGGGCACAGTTCAACTTGTGTGCTGTGGATGTACAAAGGTAGCACGTACCAGGCAAAGCCATCCCTATCTTAAAAGTCAAAAGATTTAACTGTCCCTTGGATTTGTGCCCAAATCCGTGAATTCCTTCAGAGCAGATGTGTAGGTTTACAGAAAGCACACCACAGGGCTGGCGATCTCCCTCATCACCAAAGGTTATGGACTCACCTCCTGTGCATCCCTTGCTGCCTTTGCATCATCCTCATTGTAGCGATTACAGTTGTACCTGTAACAGGGACACCGATTCCACAGATTTCAGTCCAAATCCGTGCCGTTTGCACCACGACCTCCTCGCCTTCCAGCAAGGCACGCTCCCGAACTCACCAGGCAGATCCGTGGGGCTCCCAGGGGCCCAGACACACCCAGCAGAACTCCGCCTTGCAGTTCTGGTTCCGACAGACCATGTGGTTGCAGCCCCCGTCCTTCTCGATGGTGACGTGGCATTTCGGGCATTCCTGTCCACAGGACAGAGAGCACCGTTAGCAGGCAAGCACGGAACCCCAACAGCCTGGGGAACTTGGAAGGGTTCCCACGGCAGTCAGACAGAGCACGTCAAGTGAAATACATGATTTAATTCTTCCCTTTGGACATCGAGATCCTCTTCAGAGTCAGGCCTTAAAATACTTCCAAACCCGGAGCAGTTAGATAGAAAAAACTTAAGGAATAACACATTTTATCTATGCTGCTCTCACAGAGGGACACTGGGTCAGTGACTTCATGACCTTCCCCAAAATCCCAGCAGAGGGGTGGTCTGTAAGAGCCTGGGAAGCATCTGGCTTTCCTCACCACCAAGTGTCTGGTCCACTCTGGGACTGAGACCGAGCCGGAATCACGCTGCTACCAATCCGAGACACCTGCAGCTGTAACATGCCATCCAGAAAGGAGCTGAAAACATGCAGCGAGACTCTAGTGTGCTTCAAAGAAGCTGCTGTCAGCTAAAAAGACACTTCTCTTCCTGAGGTGTTTCCACGTTTCCCATCAGGTCCCTTTTTTTCCTTCATGTAACACCTCACTGAAGACTTTTCCATAAAAGCTCACATGGGGTTTCCCTTTCAGGAGTAAGGCTTCTGACAAATGTGAGTATCTCAAAGGGCAGCTGCTCTGCACAGGGAAGTAGCTGGGGAATATAACGCCAATATCATGGTCTCCATGAGCTTAGAAATCAACAAATCAACAAAGCAGCAAGTACAGAGAAAAAAACTGCATAAATGAAACCAAAGCCATTTTAGGCTTAATCAGCTCCTCATCCAGCTCATCCCACAACCACACCAGCCTTCATGGAGTTTCTGCACAAGCCAGTTTTCATATACAAGACAATATCCAAACCAGTGATACACACACCTGTAAAATCAGCTGCAGCTTTTGGGTCAGAAGCGTGTGAAATCCCCTCCCCAGTCTGGAGCATGTCTTTGCTAACCAAAGCAAGCAGTTCCTACCCTGGCATTCAGATAAACTCTCAGTAAAGGAAGAAACCAACATGCACAATCACTCCGTAACTGCTACTTGTACACAGGACACAATCCAACAGGTTCTTGTACACCCACTCTGAGTGTCCCAACTATTACTGCATTTTATGTGGGTTTGCCACTTTGTGTTGTCAGGGACAGGAGAATTTGCACATCAAACCAATGGGATCAAGCAGCAACCAAGCACAGAAGAGGAACTTTCCACACCTGCCTTCTTCCCAGTCACCTGTGTTTGTCCTTCAAACTCAGTAACTGTACTACAAACAGAGTAAGGGAAGCACAGTGGTTCCTGTGCTGGTCCCCTCAGGGGCACACCACCAAGATGTCCCCTAGGACTGTCCACAGGATGGACACTCAGCCAGGGAAGCTTGTTCCCAGTTAGTCCGTGCAGTTCTGTGAACTTTGGAGTCAAAAATGGTCTCTCCTTCAAGCAGAGCACTCAGTGCAGCATCTATTTCCCTCTTCCAGGCAGCCCTCCTCCCTCTTCCAAACCTGCACCAACAAGTCAAGACTCAAACTTAGGTTTATGCCAGCAATGTCCTTCCCAGCTCTGCAGATCCCTGCTCAGTCTACTCATCAGCCAGGGTGGCTGTAAGTACAGACAGTGGCCCTGTCACACCATGGTGACCACAGGGCACACAACCAGAGCGGTTTTCCGGAGGAGGTTGTGGAGCTGTGCAATTCTTCCAGACACATCTCCTCCCACCAGGTGCCGACATCACCCGTGGGAGACACAGCCGATCCACGCAGCTGCGGTGATCCCTCCTGCTGAGCAAAATCCTTCAGCTGCAAGAGAGGGAGAGCAGTTCCCAGGTGACCTGCCAAGCTGGAGAGGTGCCACGGGCACATCCACACCACAGGGATGTGGGGCCATCTCACCCCCAGCGAGACTCCATCAGGAGCATGGAAATTCTGTCCTCCTGTCTTTGCAGTGGGACCAAGCTCTCCAGTGTGTCCACAGTGCTCAGGGCTTCAAGCTCTGGGATGCAAACTAGGACAAAAAGACCCTTCCAGTGCCTGAAGGGGCTCCAGGAGAGCTGGAGAGGGACTTTGGACAAGGGGAAATGGCTTCCCACTGCCAGAGGGCAGGCTTAGATGGGATATTGGGAAGTAATTGTTCCCTGTGAGGGTGGGGAGGCCCTGGCACAGGGTGCCCAGAGAAGCTGTGGCTGCCCCTGGATCCCTGGAAGTGTCCCAGGCCAGGTTGGACACTGGGGCCTGGAGCAACCTGGAATAGTGGAGGGTGTCCTGGCCCCTGGTAGGGGTGGAACTTGATTATCTTTAAGGTCCTTCCAACGAAACCATTCCATGATTCTACGATCTCATTACAGCCCTTTTCTCACAGGGAATGCCATCCTTTCCAAGCCTTTATGCTCCTCTCTAGCAGAGCACAAGGAAGAGGTGACACAGTATCTGTGCAGATCCCTGAAGCTGTATAAAAGTGTAAAGTTGAAAATTATTAAAAATTAAAGCCATGAAAAGCACATACTAAAGAATAGCTGGACAGCAGCAGAAAAAGAAGTAGTAACTACTCAAGTCACCAACACAACAAGTGGGACAGATTTATAGATTAAGGAGGATAGGGAAGGAAGATCTCCCTGAGAATTACGGCTACGCAACAACCCAATAGGCAGCAAATCAAGTTACTAAACCTGCAGATTATTGTGCACGTTATCAGTCACAGCACAACGCAGAAGTGACCTCATTAACATTGTTCCACTCCAAACAATTCCGTGCTGGGCTTGGAAACAAAAGCCTGGGCAAACCTGGCAAAGGAGAACAATCCTGATTTTGTTGTAAAAGTCCATGCATACATAAAGCACCATAAACCTCAGCTGCTCTTTTATGAACAGGAAGCTAAATAGAAACATGTTTCTTATTTCAGGGCAGGTGAAAGAGATTAGTTCTTTCCAGAGCTCCCAGAGGAACTGGTGCACATCAGCCTCCCACAGCCACATTCACAGCAATGCCTTCACCTCTAACCCATCCCATAAAAAGGATCCTCAAAAACCACAGGGATTTCTTAATGAATTTCAACAAAACCCAAAAACTTAATTATGGCTAGCACAAAACAGTACACTGTTCCAACACCTAGAGTCACGGAGCAAAGCTTTTTTAAACATATTTTAAACACGAGTTCATCTGAAAGAAGGAGATGGCACTTGGACACCTTTGGAAAAACACTGATCACGGCTCTGGTGCGCTGGGAAATGAAGGAGCACAGTTTGGTGCTGGTGCCCAGGAGGATCCCGTGTCCTGCCAGAAATTCCACGCCTTAGAACAAACGCAGGATCGCCAGAAAGTACAGAGGGAGCACTTGTTCAGCCATTAAAAAGTGACCTGAAAAGGGAGAGATGTGGGCTCATGCCATTTTATCTCGTGCAGGGGAGAAAAACAGCCAAGGGTTTTTTTGGAGAAGAAAATGTGCCTGGTTTATCCATCAGCCCTTCAAGCTCTGTCTGGCCTGGAAGGGAAGGACGGGGATGTGCCAGGAGCCAGGAGAAGCAAGGCTGGGGTGTTTTTAGTATCAGATGAACAGCTTTCATTAACACCAATTCCAGTCCCACAATAAAAAGCAGCGCCTTGTGCGAGGGCCGGCACCGTTACCGGCTCTGTTCCTCTCCCTTTGGTATTCCAGGAGGCAGACATTAACATCGCTGACACTCGGGTTCCAAACAGGTTTCCCCTCCTCCTTTTACACCACTTTCAGATACACCTTAAGAGCCCAAAATAAATGCACAAATCCAAGTTTTCTCTATTTTTCGCTCCTTTGAATGTCCACTTAACAAAAGTAATGGATCTCAGTGGTTTCTTTATTCCCAAATACCCGAAACCTGCCTAGTTTAACTCAAGAAAGGAACTACTGAAGCACCAAGTTTGTCAAGCAACTGAAAAAGGAAGAAATGTGCAAATCCTTGGACTATTCAATCCCGTTCCTCAAGAAGACTGAGAATTACAGGCTTGATAAAGAACTTGCATTGCCTTATCTCAACTTTAAATTAATCTAGTTAAGCTGAACTCATGTGAAAGTAGCTCATTTTAAGGAAAAAAGCCATCTACTCCAGCACACTCTGCTGCAAGGGCTGTATCTTTTGTAGAAGTAGAAGGAATTTAGGTCTCCTAAGTGCAAATAAATGAATGTAAAAGAATAAAAAAATCGTATCAGAAACCACAGAACTCACTACTTGAATCTCCTCATTTTTCATTCAGACCACTCTACATAATTCATCAGAAAATGCATCGTATCATTCCAGTTTGGGAACAGAACCCAATTCAGCTGGGTTTCACTTTTCTATTCTCTCACACAATTGTCTAATTTTCCTTTCCAATTCCATCTCCTAGGACAAGCCGGAACAAATGTATCTCACATTCTCCCGTTGCAAAGGATTATCCAGATTTCAAGCCCACATTCCAGAGGATTGGTATTCTGCTCTTACACCTTCATCTTGGAATGCCAGGAAGTCTCCTTCCCTGAGAGGAGCCCACATGGGACAGGACTCACGCCCGGATGGCTCCAGAAAGTGCTTTCCAAAAGCCAGAAACAGCAACGGAGCCTGTAGTCACAACTGAATTCCTTGGAGAGCTGTTCCCACTGAAAATGGGGCTTTTTGCATCTGATGGTACCCGATTCCTTTCTAGGTTCTTCAAAATGAAATTCAGCAGAGAATTTGGGCTGTGAAGCCAACAGCGCAGGCACCGAGTTGTGCCTTGCCAAACACGGCTGCCCTGCTTTCCTGCTAGGAACAGTAGAGAGAGAAAGGAGGGATGGATGCACGCTCCAACTGCACAGTTCCCATCCCAGTCCATTGCTGCAGCCCCACATCCAGACAGCACTTGGGTTTCTCCACGCCTCTGGTCAGGGACCAGCAGGCAACTGAGGCAGGAGGGACGTGGCTGCAGCCCCACGACCCCAGGAGGCTGCAAAGCTCCCAGGGCACACATCCCAGCGGCCAAAGCTGGAGATTCCCACCTTCCCCAAGGCAGAGATCAGCATGAGGGTGGGTTACTCTCCCTGCCAACTTTTCCCCTCTATTGAATCCAGCATCAGCTCGGAGAGAAGAATGCCATATTGTCCTTCAGCTAATTCAATGGATATGGATGCCACAAGACTCCAGGACAGTTGGCTTGCTCAAATGTCTGGAGTGATTGCCCTGACGGCAATTTTTCTCCCTGTTGCAGCCTGGGCTCCTAAGTATTCCCATGTAGGAGTGTCTGGGACAGTATTAGAGGAAGGAGCTTAGACAGTGATGTCCAAGGACAGCTCTGCTGCTCACACCAGACTGCAGGTACCAGCAGAGATGCAGGGCTGGTGCCAGATGCCACCCTCCAGATGGGTGCTCCCCACCCTCAAAAATCTTCTTATTCCCAAGGCAGGGGGAGGTACAAGATGAGGAACCCCAAGATCAGCCTCCTGAGGGCTTTAACAGGCAAAGCAGGGCTGTGGCTGTTCCAATGTCCCAAATATGTGAGACCGGAGGCTAGCAGTGCTTACACTCTGCCTTTTCCAAGCTATTGGCTGCTCTTCCTCAGGTTTAATAGGAGCAGTCCCTGGAGACCCAGCAAACTCCAAACAAACCTGGTTCAGTCCCCGAGCCACGTTGGAACACACTGAGACAAAGCCAAACCCCCTTTGGCGACACCACGAGCTCCAAGTAGGGCCACACGGCCCCACTCCAGCCTGATCTGAGCTGCACAGTGGGTGTTTCTCTGCCACCATCACACAACATTCCAGCTCGATGAAAACCAGGCAGCCAGCCCCGGAAAGCAGCGAGGCTGCTGCAAACAATGCCATTAACCACTTACACAACAGAACCAGGAAAACAAAGCAGCCATTTCCTCACTCCCTCCCCACCTTCCTCCTTCAGCTGGGAGCCCCAGGCCTACTCCTCACCCCCCACGGGATCTGCTGCTTTTGTGGCCTTGCCACCATGACAACCATGGTTTTAATTTGTCCCAAAGTGATCAAATGCTAAAGTTTCAGGCGAAGTTGGGCTAAGTAGAAGGAAGACCTTTACATAATGAAATCCCAAACAGCTGTTCTGCCAGTCTCCACCTGGAATGCTGCCCAGCGGAAATGAAGGCTCCTCCAGAGGCCAGTCCCAGGGATTTGAAGGCAGATGTAAATGATCCCAGCCAAACTGAGCCATGGGTGGTGGTAACACATTCCACACATGGAATGGGACATGGATTTGCTCAGGGAAGCCACTGGTGCCAGATAGGAGCCCAAAGACTTAAATCTTGAGCTTCCTTTGGGTCTCCAATTAACTGGTTTTTTTCCAAGCACTTTCCTTCACTGAACTTGAAGAAACTCACCTTATTCCAGGCATTAACACCTGTTTGCTCTTCAAACAAGAGCACTTCAGTGTACTGTGGATTTTAAGGCTTGCTCTTAACATGGAACAGAAAAAACAATCCTAGTGCAAGGAACTAGATTGATGTCCTTTTCACCTGACAAATCCATATAAAATCTCTATATAAAATATGAGAAACCTCTCACCTTTGTGTTGGCTGCAATCCAGTTGGAGGTTTCACTGTCATCATCACACTTCTTAATCCATTTCTTTAACCACTGTCAGAAAAATGATGGAAGAAGAGTGTTAAATCTAACTGGACGAACTGCAAATGTTCCCAAGACACCTGCTCACATTAAGGAAAGGTACACCCAACCACATGGGAATAGGGGGGTGTTGGTGCTGGAAAACTGTGCAAACAGCCACTAATTTAGTGGCAGACAGCTCCTGCAGCTCCACCCTGATCCAGCAAGCACAAGCACCCAGCACAAACACTCCTGCAACGAGTCTGCAGCTCTTTAGCTCAATCAACACAAACTTCATGTTGGACCCTTAAATAATAAGGACATTTTGGCTTTAGGGTGACTAATTGTGGCCTTCCAGAAAGGAGCCTACAAGAAAGATGGAGAGAGACTGTTTACAAGGGCCTGGAGTGACAGGACAAGGGGGAATGGCTTCCCACTACGAGAGGGCAGAGATAGAGGGGATATCGGGAAGGAAGTGTTTCCTGGGATGGTGGGGAGGCCCTGGAAACAGGTTGCCCAGAGAAGCTGTGCATGCCCCATCCCTGGAAGTGTTCAAGGATGGGGCTTGGAGCAACCTGGTCTAGTGGAAGATGTCCCTGCCCATGGCAGGGGGTGGGACTAAATAATCTTTAGGGTCCCTTCCAACCCAAACCAGCAAAACCAAATTAGTTCCTTCCGTACAATGCATCATGCCTGACAAAGCACCAAACGCCTACAGGAACACCTTGTACAGGAATGCTCCTTGTCCAAAAAGCACCTTCACTCCTCTGCAGTGCATCACAGGTCTAACAACCTCCTCTTCCAGACAATTCCCACCTGGATGAGGCACTGTTCCCTCACAAGGTCCAACAGTGAGGCAGCCAGTAAAGGCACCCAGTACGATTTCACTGCTGGTTCTCACACTATGATTTAAACAGATGAGCTACTCTGCTCCCCGGTGGGAACAACAACTGGGCTCAGTGATCCCTGGGGGTCCCTTCCAGCTCAGCATAGTCTATGATTCTATGGCAGCCACAAAAACTTGGGCTTCAGTGCTAAGTCTTGCACATAAATTGATTTTAAACTTTTTCAAAGCACAGATTTGGGAAAGAACCTTGATGTGCTCACCTTGCATTTAACAGGATCATGCCAGTTTTCACCGCAGTTAAAGCTGTAAGGGAAAGAAAGGGAAAATAAGCAAACAGGGCAGATGATTGTACTTGTAATTAAAACAGGGGAAGTTTTCTTCTGGGTTGTTCAAAGCCAGTCCTAAGGAAACTCAACACACCCCCCTTCAATCCTGAAATCCCTCAAGGGCCACTTCAAAACAGTGACAGAACAAGGGAGAATGGCTTCCCACTGCCAGAGGGCAGGGTTAGATGCGGTTATTAAGGGAGAAATTCTTCACTGTGAGAGTTGTGAGACACTGAAACCGGTTTCTAGAGGAGTCACCCCTGGATCCCTGGCAGTGTCCAAGGCCAGGCTGGACAGCGCTTGGAGCAGCCTGGGACAGTGGAAGGTGTCCCTGCTGACGGCAGAGGGTGGAACGCGATCGCCTTTAAGGTCCCTCCCGAGCCAAAGCAGTCTGGGACTCCATGAACACGCACTGACACTTCAGGGCAGTGCGTACAAAGCAGTGCCAGCACCTTTTCCCCGATGGCTCTTACCAGAACTGACGCCCACATTTGCAGCGCACGGGTTTAGCATCCGGGTACTGGACTTTAACGACGTGGTGGCAGTCGGGGGCAGGACACCACTTTAACAGTCGATTACACTGCGAAACAAAGCACAAATCCTACATCACACAGGAAGGATGTGCTCAAGGACAGCTCCTGCCCTGCATCCCTCTGCCGTGGCTGCGAACAACTAAGAAATTAAAACCAAACCCACTGCACCCATCAGTTCTGGCAAGGACTGAAAGCTTGATCCCATAACAACTTCCTCCCTGGGCTCTACAGGACAGCCGAACCCACACACCTGGGAAACTGGGACAGTGCAAACATCTTGCAAAGCACCTTTCTCCAAGTTTATTTTGAGGCTACAAAACTGTGAGTATTTTGCTAAAGCACTTTTGCAGTTTTACTTCAACTCGCAAAATGTTTAAGGGATGTTGTTGTTTACAGCATTTCCTGCTTTTCAATCTGAAGTATCTCAGGTAACATTCAAGAGTTATAAATATTATATAACTATTATATAACTGTTATAACTATGTAATTCTGCTTCTCAGAACTCAGATATTAAGCAACAGCTCTTGCATTCTCCTTAGGTCTTTTGTCCTGAAGTTTTTCTAATATTTTCCTACAACTGTCCCTGTAAGGCAAAGGACTATAAAACAACCCCTGCATTCACACCTGATCAGAGACTATGCAAAAAAACCCTGCTCTGCAGTTCTAAACAAGCCTCCAGTCTCTGGCTGGGTACGTGTCTGAGACAAAAGCAACCTACAAACCATTAAAAGTTTCAAATAAAAACTCACCTCTACAAAACTATTGGTTATTAAATGCTGGTACTTTAATTTAACCTTGGAATCTGTGATCAGACGCCTGTGGGAAGGGAAGAAACAGAAAAATTGTAGCAGAAATCTTGTTTATCCTATACACAGCCAGTAAGTTAGGACAAATAGGTTTGAGTCGTCCTTCTACACTTGCAGGTACTTTTTGTACTCACCTGTTCTATATTTATTTGTTAGATCATTTATTATTATGAAAACTACATTCAATGTGTTCAATATATAAATAGATATATATAAATATATTAACTTCAGAAGCAGAAAGCTCACACAGTTCAAAAGAACTGAACCTCTTGGTGTGAGGATTTTTATTTAAAAACACTTTCCTGAAGAGCCCAAGAAACAAAGCAAGTAATTTAATCAGTTCATTTACATAAAACATGCACATTTTGTGGCAAGTCCCTTTAAAAAGCTCCAGAACAACCCTTGTGTGGTCAATAACTTTGTTAGCTGGGTTTCAGTGGAATGCTACAGCTTCAGCTTAAAAATTAATGGTGTTTTAATCTATTTACCATAAAAACAAAGTTGATTTGAATTCAACATCACTAGGGGTGTACACAACATGGACTTTAAATTAATTCCAGTCTGCTTGGAACTGGGAGAGCAGAGGAAAACTGACTGATGGGAACCCTTGACAAGCACGGGGACCACTCTTCTCCTGGGCACACCATCACAGCTGGCATTTGCAGACTGTCCAGCCTAAATACAACCAAAATAGCTTAATTATGGATTGCTGAGCACTTCTAAAAATGTCTTTTAGCTGTAACTGAAGTGTCTTCCCAATATATCTAAATATAAAGCTGGACTAACACACCCTTTGTGGCATTCCTGGTTTAAATCCTGCTGTGGAATACAGCTTTGTACAGGCCATCCCATAGATAAATATTGGAATGAATGGATTTTCCTTTCCAGCTGCAGCCAAAACTAAGTGTACTCCTGCATGTTATCCTTACAACACTCCCTGAGGAGCGGCGTGTGCCCATGGGATGAGCACAAATCCCAGCCCTGGGCAGCTGGGGAGCTCCTCACTCAAGCACATGCTGGTTATTACATAAATCACAGCACGTGGCAGCTCAATTCCCAGGGCTAAAATAAAACAAATCAGCTGACAAAGCATCTCTCCTGCAATTCTGGAGTCGAACTCACTGAAGAATGAGAAAACAATTTTAATTTAGTACGAATTATAAATTTCATTTTTTTTTACCCCGTACCTGGGCTTCAAGACATACTAAGTATCCCTTTGAAAATGTACTGAATTATAACAATATATCAGGTACTGGAATTTAAATTAATAGTCATGCCACAACTAACCCGAGCACATAATCCACTGGTTTTTTCTCTTATCAAAATGCTTTGATTGCCCCAATCAACATCGCCAGGTCAAGACCTACAAGAATTTAGCTTTGAATATTATTGTCTTTTGGCAAATCATAAATGAAACTAGACAAATTAAGAGATGAAACCCATGCCCAAAGCCCATAAATCATATTAATTTTGTGTTCATATCACTTGGAAACTGAGAGCTGGAGACTTTGTAAACAGCAAAAGACCTAAAAAGTAGTAATTAAGGACACAGAAGTGGGTGCAGGTTCCAGTTGAGATCATTTGCATTTTTGCCATATATACTGACATGTCCTAAGTTGTCCATCTTGGCTTTTAAAAGAAAAGAGTTTTTCAAAAAATGCACCTTCCTCCCCACAAATGCAGGTAAGAACAGGGAAAGGCGGATTTTTACCTCTGGAAACAGTTTCTAGTTTTACTCAGACAAAGGGGACCTGTTTGCTTTAGCACCCAGCTGCCACTGCCCTCTCCCAGGCCTCGTCCCTGCCCTCTCCAGCCAAGTGGAATCCCACAGCAGTGCCCCCCTTTTCTTCCATCCTTTCCGTGCTGCTGCCGCCACTGCAGCCTCCAATGGTTTCAGCTACTCAATATCACATGCACTGTTTGAACAGCTCATTCCAACTGTTGCAATCAAGAAAACACTCAAAAAAGTCCTGCTGAGAGCGTTCGACTCCACAAATTGAAGTTCAGCCTCTGGTAAACAAAAATCTCAATCAAGTTACTCAAGATATGCCAACTTCAGCTCAGTTTCCACCCACTGGGCTCTACACACCACCCCACAACAGGGCAGGAAAGCACTTCAGCTACTTCCACTTCCATCCAGCCTACACCCTGTGAGTAACCAAGAACCAAAATTGGGAAAATCACTACTCTGAAAGCAACTGATAATAAAGAAACAGCAAATTAATATCAATGAGTGAGTCAGGCTTCAGGAAGGAAAGAATAAGGTAACAGAATAAGCCTCTATTGAGATGCTTTTTAGCAAGAAGAATTAAAATGAACTTGAACAAAGTTCAGGATTATAAAGGATATTGCTCATGCAACAACCTCCCCCAGTGTAACAGAGAAGGAAGCTCACAGAATTCACTGCTCCACCACAAACTAACAGTCATTCTACAGATGGACAACTTAATAACTCCAAGGACGCAAGCTGACACACCAGCTTAATCAAATCTTGTGTTTGAGGGTCAACTGCTTCCTATCAGAGGGCAAAAAACACACCCTGAATCAGCCCTTAGGACTCCTGTCCTCTGACTCACCTATTAACCACAGCTATAGGGCTTGGGGAACCAGTGGGTTGACCTGGGTAGAAGTCCTGACTTCTGACATAAATCGAAGGAAACAAAATGCACAAAGCAGTAAAACAGGGTTTGGAAACCCTGGTGTCACACTGACCAAACTGGTCAGGGACTCTTTCCTCCCAGTGCTGTCACATGGGGTTGTCACACCTAAACAGGAAGCTAAGAGACACTCTGGTATCAAAACAGACAGTTCAAGACAGGCTCCTCTGCTGCCTGCAAGCCTCTGTGCAGTTCGCTGTAAGCATTTGAATAGCACATGAGTAACACAATGGAGAGAGAGAGCAAAGCCAAGAGCATTACTTACATAACTGTATTGTCGTCCACTAAGATATCACAGCCATGGGCAGGGCATGAAATGGTCTGAAAAACAAGAAGGTCATAGGAGGAACAGTGGTTATCCTGGTTTTGCATCACAAAGAATTCCAAGGCAGCAGACTTCATTGCAATCCACAGCCAAAGGAGTGCCTTGCCTCTCCCACCAGATCCCAGGTGTGCCACTGGTTCCTCCTTCCCCAGCCCAGATACCTGCACCAACTCCACAGAATTCCCTCCAGATTCACCTGTAGCAGAGCCTGCAGCCCCCAAACCTTTGGGGTTTGGGTTTTCTCTGTTGTTCTTTTGGGTTTTTTTAAACTTCAGCATCTTTCCAATACACAGAATTTCCAGAAATAAGCCATGAGATGAGTGGAGATTTTACCTGTCCCATGCCTTCCTCCATTATTTTGGTAGTTAAATATTCACTCCAGCACTGCATACAGAACTTGTGTCCACACTCCAGGCCAGTGAAGTACTGCAATGACAAAGAACAAAAGACATTGCCTCATTTTATCACGGGATTCACTCCATAATTTCATCCTTCTTGGTGCTGTGCAGTTCATCCATCCCATCCCTCATTCCCCACACCAGACTTGAGACACTGCTATTCATTTTGCATCATCACCCCTACAGAACATTGCCAAGGCAGCCTTAGTCACTCTTCCAAAGCCAGACTTTAATCCCCAACCCCAGCAGCAAGGAAAGGTGTGGCCCGTGTTTCCGTCCTGGCCCATTTAAATTTATCCTTGTTTTAGGAGCATATATGGAGCACAGCACAGCTCTCTCCCATTTTACTTTGGAAATCAGTCAAATAAATGCAACACCAAACAGGTCAAAGTGATAAGGATACAGAGTCTTCATTCCTCCTATTTTTTCCCCTTGGCACATGCAGGTGCTGCCCCCCACCTCCTCCTGGTCCCACACCTCCTCAGGGAACTTTCCCCTGAAACCCAGATGCTCATCAGATGAGGACACTAAAGATCCTGACTGGCAGGTGTAAATTGCTAAATAAAATTCAATAATGATCAGCTGCCACAGACAGCAGCAGGGACAACTCCATCCTTGTCTGCATCATCTGCACAGAGCTGTCAAGATATCATCTGGGACTGAGTGGTTACACAAGGGGTGGAGAAGCAAATACTGCTGAGGAAAGACTGGAATTAAAGTACTTTTCTCTGATCAGCTTAAAGTTATTTTATACCCCGAGTCAGCACCAAGGAAAACCGTACTTAAAACACTTTACTTGTACCACTACAGAGGTAGTATTTGCTGGCTCAGCTTTGCAAACCAGCTTCTCAGCCAGTGAGATAAAACCAGAACTCCACCCTCAGATACCATCAAACTATGAAACTCCACAGAGGAAAGAACCCAGAACCCTCTGTGGAACAGCCCAAAACAACAGCAGGATGGTGGTAATTGAGGAAAGGAGAATCCACTTGAGGACAACATTCTTCCCAAACCGTCTCCTCAGCCATGATCCCACAGAGGTGCAGCAGCTGTGCTGTGCTGTCTCTGGATGCTCTGGCACGGGATTGCCCAGGGAAGGTGCCTGTCAGCACCCTCTTCCCCCGGGCTGGCAGGCTGTGATTACACTGCTCTGACACCCCTGCCACCAGCACAGGCTGCACCCTGTGAGCACCAACACGGGTAAATCTGACCTGAGCATCTGACTCGGTTCCAGGTAAAAACAGAGACAGCCACCCCAAAAAAACCAACAAAGAGATCAGAGAGGAGGCTGACACCTATGTGGTGCCAGGGACACCGGCTCCAAGAGTGAAAAAAGACACTTTCCAATTTCTGAACCCTTACTGAGCCAGATAACAAGGTATCTGATGCTCCACGGATGCTGCTGTGGCCAAGTGACATCTCCTGGAGATGCAAAGTTAAGAGTTAAATCACTTTAACATCTGTAACTTTTGGGATGTCACAGCATGAAACCATCCCAAAGACAGCATTGACTTTTCCCTGAATTTTGGCTTCTCCACATGTGATGCGAAGCAAGCACAGACAAGGGAATCACCCCTTACCAAACCCAAATACTCCTGCAGCAGGCACACACGAGGAACCAGCACAGAACACATCTTCATGTAAGACCTGTTTTGGTTATTTCAGGCAGGGAAAAGGTTTGCTAAATGCCCACAGAAAGGCAGCCACCACCACGCTTCCTCCCAGGCTGCAAGGAATGCAGAGAATCTCTCGGCTCTTTTCTTTACTTTGAGGGAGTTCCCAATTATTTTTGGCTCAGCTGACAGCAGATGTCAAGGGAGCAAGTAAAAAGGCCAACATAAAACCACCAAGGACGGGGGGAGCAGTGACTCCTTAGGCAGCTCCTTAGCCCAGGGGACAGCTCTGCTGTCACCACATCTGTGCTCAACATCTACAGTCTGGACAAAGCAGGATGTTCCCAAAAACACCCCCAGCCCACTCTCCAAGGAACCTGAGGGTGAGAGGCAAGAGAGAAGGAAGGCAAAGCCATGACCCTCCCAGTTCCTGTCTTACCAATAAAGGTGTCACCCAAAATAACTGCTGGGACCTGACACTGCTTGACAGGGACACAGAGCGGGTGAAACATCTCCCCTAAGTCCTCAAACTTGCTGGGTGAGAGCTTCAAATGGCTCGTTTGGCAGGTGCTTCCCAAAACCTCAAACCACAGCTCTTTGGAGGTGACCGAAGAGCTACAGAGACTTCGTAGACAGGAGAGAGGGAATATTCAAGACGAACATTCCTGCAACAACTGTACACTGGAAAACTTCTTAACACCCCCAAGCTCTCAGCTTTCCCCAGGCTGAAAGGGGCTCTCAGGGCAAACCTCCCCCCAGCTTTCAAGTGGAAAAAAAATTAGCTGATCATTGCAAGAGGATTTTCAAAGCTGAGATTTTAGGTTAGGCACTGAACATAACAATAATCCTAGAATTTATAATTCACACCAACTAAAACAGCTTCAAAACAGATTTCAATCACCTTAGACACAGACACTACAGCCTTTTACAGAAGAAATAATAAATACTAGTTTTCCTGTAAGCTCCAGCTTTTTTGTAGGGCAAAGAAACAGAGGTTCCCCTCTGATGTCTTTTCACTTAATCAACACCAACAACAGAGACAGCCCTGCTCACCTGCAACATCTCTCTGCTCCAGCTAAAAATCTGCTCTTCTAGCAACTGGGCCACTGCTATTTGAGCTACAAAATCAAGAAGTATTAGCGTGTTTTGTGCTGTTCTTTCCAGTTTCTAAACTCTGGACAATGCTGTGGTGTGATTTTGGGGGTTGTCCTGTGCCGGGCCTCGATGATCCTTGCGGGCCTGTTCCAGCTCAAGGTATTCCATGATTCTATGGTTCTGCTTCCCAGGCAGCACAGTACCCCCAGGCAGGGGACAGGCCTGTCACTTGTGAGTTTTACCCCCACCCAGCACAGCAATTACATTAAAAAGGAGAGAACAGTATATTAGGATATATTGCCTTTCTTTTTCAAAGCACCTCATCATACGAAGCAGGAATCTGCCTTTCCAGCTACTCTCCAAGAAGAAAGGCAGGGCACACAAGGCTGAAGAGGAGACACATGAAGCCTTGTGGTTCCTGGCTCAAGAGGAACAGGGACCTTAATGCTGAGAACGGGAGGACTGAAGCCAGGCCTTGCTCAGCTCTGCCCACTCCAGGGAAGGAAGATCCAGAGCACAGAAGATGCTGCAACCAGGGAACTTCACCCCAGGCTACTCCTGAACCCCAAAGCTCATCACGTTTCCTCGCTGAAAACACACCCAGAGCAAGAGCAAAGCTTTATGTCAGGGCAGCTTTGCTTGGAAAGGCCCAGCACATGTTTTAGGGTGTTCTGGAGGGGCAGCTCCCCCTCGAAGAGCAGGTTCCAATGAAGGAAGAATTCCTTACTATCAGCACTTTGCCTTTTGATGAACTCTCCTGTTTGAGCTTTTCCACTCACCTCCTTTTCTCCCAGACCTCCCAACAGCATGTCCTGCCCCTGGGAGCCCCAGCAGAGCCTGGACCTCTGAGCAGTGTATGGGAATGTTTCCGTTTGGTCAGCAGCCACAAAAAAGCAGCACTATCACCCAGGACATTGATGCAGAGCCCCAGCAAGTACTGCATAACACACCCTCATGTCTGACCAAGAGGGTATTGTCCAAACAGGATAAAGATCCAAAGATATCCACATTTTACTTCTACTCACTTTTATTCCAGACTTCGTAGTTTGACTATTTTGTAGCTTTATTTACTGCTTTTAAAAGCTGTTTCCTGCCTTGCCTTTCTATTTAAGTAAATCCCTTTGCCCATCATGCTCTTCACAGATTTTTAATTTCACTTATCATTTATCTGTACCATCTCAGTTGGTATCTGACCTTTGCAAACATCACCTGCTTGCTTCTTCCTGAACTTTACTACACCGCAGCCCAGGCCCCAGCACTCTCAGAGGCGTTTTGCAGAAAAATGTGAAGTTTCAGGTAGGAAATCTGGGGAGTTGCTGGTCAGGTAGCACCGAGGCCAGCGGGTACTCACCGAGTTTGGGTAGTTCAGATAGCAGATCTGACAGGACATGTCCTGGGCTGATGACCTGGTGTTCATCTGGCGCGTTCGAGACTTTTTACTTGGATTAATTACGTGACACTCTGCAAAGAGCTTCTCCAAGTTGCCATCGAAGTACCTGCACAACATAGGAGAGAATGAAAAATTAACCACCTTCTAAATCATTTTTCCATTCTATTTGGCAGTTAAGTGTACAAAGATGCTTTCAATGTTTCAAAACTCACACACATACACTACTTCCAACAAACTCTTCCCTAACACAACACAGAGGTGGTTATTAGACAACTACGTAATTTTGGAGACTCTCACTTGAATTACACACTCCTGAAATTCAGGTATCTTCAATTCTTCAGCTGCACTTCAAGTAATTCATGACTCTCCCCAGTGATTGCTTTGCGTTAGAATTCCAGGACAGGAAACTAGAGCAACAACACCTGAGTTCGCAGTCCAGGCATTGGAGCACCTTCCTAAAGCACAGGTTTGATGCCTCCAAGCTCAATTCATTTCAGTTGAAGCCTTCCATTTTTCCTACTATTCTGATCAGTAGCCATTCGAGCAGCTTTTCTCTTCAGTCAACCTGAGGTAATTTAACAACGTCCTAAAAAATACAGTTCCGGGTTTACAATGCTTCCAAAGATTAGGTACCTATTGGAAAGGAGGATGCAAATTGCTTGGGGGGAGAAAAAAAGATCACTTCTATTTCCTAAAGGAAAACAATACTGGGTTGCTTCCAAGGCTTATAAAAAGCTCTTCCTTGGAGAGGAGGACCAAACTGGAGAGAATCATTATCAGAAAGCTCAGCCTCTTCCCAGCATCCTTCACACACCTTTCTCCAGCCTCCAGCAGCTGCAAAGAACTAATTAAACCAGACAATTAACCAGCCCCATCACCTGCACACATCCCCCAGCCAAACCCACTAAGTCATTCCCCCGCTCCCTTACAGCTCTACCTACCAATAAGGCTTGATTTATAATTTAAAAAATATCCATTTTCCTGCTGTTTCATATGTTTCTCAATGCAGTTCACGTATTTTAGTTCTTAAATTTCAAGACACTGAATCTGGAAGGAAGTGGTGAATTCTGGCATCACAGCATCCACGAGGCTTTGCCCTGGTTATTCAATGGTAGCTCAGGATTTAACTCACCCAAGTTCTTTTGTTTGCTTAGAGGATTATATTTAGAAATTTATATGTTATATTTAAATATAAATATATAAAATTATATCTTTAGAAAATTTTAGCAAGTGAATTCAGTGCAGCCCCATTAAAGGCAGTACTTGTTTATTAAGAATCATGGATAAATATTAAGTCCACAGAAGTCTTCCAGCCTTCCAACTGCTCTTAGAGGCAGCAGGAGCAGCACAGCACATGCTCTGAAGGGAGCAGACACAGCTGGGTTTGAAGTTTGCAAGGAAAATAGTTTTGTATACAAATGCTATGATGCAACTTGAACCCTGGTACTCACGGCCAGCTAAATGCTTATGGAAACACCGAAGGTTTTTATAGGTGGGCTGGTTTTAAGGGTGAACATCCATGTCAGGAACTTGACTTTTTTCACCTGGAATTACCTATCCCCTTTAAATACCTATGGATAGTATTCCTGCTTCTCCATGCTGTTTTCTTTTCATGCATTTTCTTTCTGAGTAAGTAACTGCCACATTTGTTTTCATTAATGTCTCAAACTCAAACTCACGCTGCCACTGAGCCATAAGAACTCCAGAAAATGCAGAGGAAAATGTGGATCTCCTGGAAAACATGCAGTTCCAATGGATACTCCAAAGTCCAACAGCTCTCTCACTGCTCCACCACTCCTTATGCAAACACGCCAAGGGCTCCATCAGAAGACTCTTGCAGTTCCTTCGATGGTTAGGAACAACTCCTAATTCCAATTACCATCCCTTTTTCCCACTTGTTCCAGCATTGCCACAGCCCATCCATGCAGGCAGATCTCCCTTTGGCCTGCCCATGTTCTTTGGTCAAAGGATTCCCAGGCAGCAGCTCTAATACCCTTCTCTCCCACAGCAGGTGAGCTCCACATGACATTTACTGACTTCCCTGGCCAGCAAACCTTCTCCACCACCAATTTCCATTTCCATTCATCCTCCTTGAATCTGAGAAGCCAAAACACATGCAATCCCAGTCCAGATCTGACCCTGATCTCATACAATTTCACCAGAGTCCTCCTGCAAATCTCACCTACATGAAATGGCTACGTTTCTCCAGAGCTCCTCCATGTCAGCATCCCTCCTCACTTCCTTCTTAACTCCAAGAATTCTGATTTTTCCTCAAATACACTCTATTAAAGGGTTGGTTCTTGGTACCTCCATCCTTATTTTCACCCTAGGGAGGAGCACAGCACCTTAAACAGCCCTTGAAATCCTCTGCCCTCCTTTCCCTTCACAATGCAGATATTGAGTAATTCCAGCACTTCTGGCACATGAGAATTTCTTCTATTAATTCTTCAAAGTTCATTTGCTTCACCACAAAGTTGGGGGTTTTTCTGCTATTTTAAAATGAATGGACAAACCAGTGTTTGTCCATTATTTTCAAGTGTTTCTACTTACCAAGACCAAACCTATAACAGTACCAAGTCTTTCTGGCAGAGGGATCAAGCTGTCAGCTCCTTTATCTCCTCAAAATTCCCTCCTGCTGTTTGTAACTGCCTAATTGCCATTTTCCAGACATAATCAAATCCTACCCATGGGAGTATCAAAGATAAAAAGCCTTTTCACTGAAAAAAATTGCTTCCAGTACACACTTTGGGATATTTACTTCCATGGAAGAGCATTTGTGAGTGTCAGTGCAGCAATATACTCGCAGTAAAAGATATCTCCACATCGAAACTCCTGCCCTGCACCATTTTTCACCTGTTCAACCTCTGCTGAAGAGTGTAAAGCATTCATCTGTTCCAAGGAAAGCAGGCAGCCAGGTCCTGCAGAAGAAGCAATCTGGGCATTCCTGACCTCCCTCCTCTGCTCAGAGGAACAGGGACATGTGGCCACCAAGATAAGCAGCTGCAAGGGACTGCTGTACCTCTGGCTGTGCCTCCAAAGATTAAATCGGGCCTTGGGGATATGCTGAGACACTTTTCTCGTAACAAAATGACATGGGGAAGGCACAGAAAGCAGGAGAGCTGCATTTTAACCTCTTCATCACACAGAGGTTCCTCCCAAACTCCCCTCAGGAGAGGACAACATCAGCCATAGTAAAATTGCAAGGTAATCAAGATAAAGTTCAAGCTAAAGCACTTTCCTCGCTTGTTTCTGAGGTGATGTGGTCATTCTGCACCTGCTGCTCTCCTGTCCCTATGAATGAAGCTTACAAGACACAGGAAAATTACATCTGACATCTTTATTCTCCTAAACACATGCAGCATATCAGAGGCTCAACTAATATTTCCTCCACTCCCCACTTCCATCCTACAAACAAATCCACCCCAAACCCCCAATTTTGCTTTTGCACACAAACAATTAAGTGTTTCACCAGTGGGAGAGGGCAGTTTGTCAATTGTGGCTGTTATTACTTTACTGTAAGAGGAATAAATACCTGCAGCACATCTGCCCTCTCAACACCACTGTGCAATTACTCCATGACAAAGCTGGCACAGACAGTAACAAGCTGCTCATTAAAAACAGGCATAGCAAGGCTAAAAAAAGTGGGAAAACAGAGAAATTTTCATGTCACAAGCTCGGACCTCTCCACTTAGCAGAAAAAGAGAAGCCACTTGGTTAAAGTGCTTTCCTCCAGGCCAGGTCTGACAAGGCTGCTGGGAGGTCATGCTGACTCACCGTGAGCTAAGGGAAAACAGGCAGTGATTAGGAACTGCAAACATACACCATTAAACAACAGGAACTTTCAAGCAAAATGTATATTTTGGGGTTTTTTCCCCTTAATCCTCACCTATCACCACAGCAATGACCAAACCCTCTTGAACACAAAGAGCCTGCTCTCGGCCTCCTTCCCAGCTTCCCGCTCCTGCTTTAACACAGCTGAGCACTCCAAAGGATCTCATGCAAGTTATTTGGTGCAGAAGTGACAGAAGGCAGCACCAGGCACTTGAGAGATGATGCTCTGGTGTTTTTCTAATACACCAGGACATCAATAAGCACCAAAACTGGGACCAGTGTGCAACAGGCCTGCCTAAGCAAGTTATGTATTCTATTACTCACAGGGGTAATCCTGCTGAGTTAAGTATTTTAATGAGTATGTTTACCTGTGGATTTGTAAATATAACATGTACTTAAACTGCAAAAGCCTTAACAATAATACCTCACATTGACCTGGCTGGCACCTCCCTTGGGGAAAAAAAAAAAAACAAAAACACAGCCCAATTTTTATTTTTAAATTGATGGCAGCCCTAAACAAGCTTTCAATGTCAAGGGACAAAACCTACTGTACAAAGGGATGGCTTTTCAGTGCACTTGTGTAGAGGTATCTCACAGGGAGACAGAGGCAGCCAAAGACAGTGAACTTTACCCTGACCAAGAGAACCAGCCCAAGAAACTCAAATACCAAATGAACAGACATGTTGCAGAGCAGGAATGAAATCAGAATGCTTAACAGCTGTAGTCAGAGTTAAATAGTGGCTATATTTGTAATACAAAGCTTTCAGACTTCCAGCATTAACTAAAAGAGGTCAATCTCAGGCAAATAAGGACTAGAAAGCTGTAAAAAAATACAATCACTTCAGAAAAAAAATCTAGGTTAAACAAAACATAAGAGATACCTGAGCACCATCACTAACCAAAAATATTACACAAAGGGGGCTAAAGATGTCCCAAATCCATTAACCAAGGATAGCAGAAATATTTGTACTCCAAAATAATTACTGGCAGTGTGAAAACCTTGGATCCTCCTTCCCTGGGTGATAGAGTACCAAACTACAGGGGCTCACCCCAGGCTCAGTGAAGGGACATTTATCAATTCACAGGAGCACCAACAACTGCTCCTGGCTTACCAAGCACATCCCATCTTCCCATACCCTGACCATCCAGCAAAGGAAATGGTAATTAAGAGAAAGTCAAACTAATGATCCCATCAGGCCCTCCACACCCACCCATTGGTCACTTCACACCTTTAAGACCAGCAGAGACCACAACAAGCAGCAAGTCCCTGTACAGCCTTTACTGCTCCTTTTGGTCAAGATTAATTCTCCTCACAGTTTCTAAAGTAAATTAAATTCTCCAGCTCCCTCAACTCTCTTCAACACCAACACTGGCATTGGAATGAACCAAATGCACCTGGATTTGGTCCCCATTGTACAACAACAAACTGAAAAGTACCTTTACCAAGCAACATTCCAAGAGCTGGGAATCGAAGATGGGAAATAACCATAAAACACTCTGCTCTGAGGGGGAGGGAGAGGCAAAACTCAAGCCATTATTTACACACACTGAAGGAAACCTGGAGCTGCAGGCATGAAGACAAGGCAGGACCATTATCAGTCAGGAACAATTTAGCCTTGGCCAGACCAGCGAATAAACACGTCAGGAATACACATGCCAGCATGACAGGCAAGAGCAGCTAAACCCAAATCCAAAACAGTTGCTAGATAACAAGAACCTGTTCCTGCTTGCTTTTTTCCAAAGCCTGTCCAAATGCTGTGCCTGCACGTGTTCAAACTGGAAATCCCTCTTTCCAATGGGCAACTTTACTTCCACAGCTTCTAACAGGCATCAATAATATTAAAACAAGGAGTCATGAGTCACCCTTAGTTGGGAAAGGGGGAACATTTAGAGCTTACACAAAAGATTCTCCTGCCACACACTGTGCATTCATCCATCCTCCGTTAATCCAGGAACAGACATTTTTTCCAGCTCTCAGACACAAGGTGGTTGCATGCTGAGGTGGCTGCTTACCTCTCCATCAGCTTCTCCTTATCCCAGTTGAAATGGCTAAGCAGTATTCGAGTGATAGTCGCTGGATTCTGGAGAAAGAAGAGAAAAACAATCAATAATTGAGTAACCAAGCTGGAGTGAGAACACCAAGCAGAGCTTTGAATAGGCAAAAGGAAAATCAGGGTGTCTGATAACATCATCTGTTCAGACAATACATGTTTACTGGCATGGACTGGGAAATAGTTGGACTTGACAGATAGACAAATTTAAAAGGAAAAAAAACCCCAACTCTCTAAATCCAAGCATCTATATAAAATGAGGATTTGGTTGAAGATTTAAGGACCAGATTAATTACAGCTACCACAGTGCCAACATCGCCACATCCAGCAGGCCCACGCAATGCAATTCCAGGATGTCTGTAAAATGCAGCAGGAACGGCTGATTTTCACCCATCATACCCATTTTTGCCACAACCTCCACACCACCTGCAGAGCAAGAATATTCCAGCCCTGGCCATCAAAACACTTGAGCTGAAAACTCTCCCAGAATACAGCTGGCTGCCAGTGTAAGACGACAAAGTCCTTGGGAGACCCCAGATGTTCCTGAAGCACCATGGCACCCAGAAAACACTCATGGAGCCGTACGGCTAAGTAAAGAAATACAGCCTAGAAAGGTCAGAAAGAAGATGGAACATAAGAGCTGATTTTCACTTGTGTACACGTTTTTCTTCCAGTTAAATCTGTATCATCAGCCAAGAGTTTGATTATATGAGAAACACACCAGACCACATGGCTTCTGTTACACCCCAGAACCACGTTCTAGCTCCCCAAATCCACTCTCTGGGTTCAGCTTTAGGACCATTTACATGCGAAGGAGACAAGAGCAGCGCCCTGAGAGCGCTGTGTGTACTTTGCCATTCGACACCAAAATGGAAGTTTGCCTCAGGGCCAATGTTCAATGGACGCTCTGAAGCTGTTGAAAAGTAGGACATAAACCAGCAATGTGATTTCCTGAGCCCTGGAGCTACAGCCACAACTTGATGCTGCCAAAAGCCAATGCTGTCACCCACAGCAGCGATCCCACCCCATCCCTGCATGTCCTGCCCTCACCAGTCCATACCACTACAGCCATTTCATGCTGCAAATACTGCCTCAGAAACTGATCTTCTCTTTTCCTTTCGGTTGTTTTTTTTTCACGGAATCAGTTCTCCAATCTATTTGATTGCCTGACCACACAAACAGCTGCATTAGCACAAGGGGAAAGCAGGACAGCGTCTTTCACCACCACCACCAACAAAATCTTCACTGAAATAAAGCCCTCGGGTGACAGTGTAATAAGCACAAAGAACCAGTCTTGTGGTTTATACTATAAAAAGTGACACTCCGCTCCTTCTCCAGCGTGTTCTGACTCTTATTAATGCCAGCACAGATTGTTTAAGGCCAAACTAAGAATTTTTTTCCAGCTTAAAAAGCCCATGTGAACCAAAGCAGCTTTAGAAAGGTTAGACCAGATCCCTGATCCGGTCCCTGTGGAGCCCCATAAACAGCTGGGACAGCAGATCTACACAGTATGGGGCAGAAGATACCAGAAATGGGTGTTGCCTAACACTGCAAGGTGACAAAGTAGTTCTGGTCCATACCTGAACCAGTCTCCCAGGTGACAGGGATCCAAGCTCTTCCCTGCAGCAACACGAGGTGCCTGGCTGATAACCACGTGTCACCAGCTCTCCAACAGCATCCCTCCCTCATCCAGCCCTGCAGAGGGGAGCCAACAGCTCAACTCTTTCAAGTCAGTCCTGCCAACAAGAAGCTCTATGGGAATTTAAGGGTCTCCTTCACCAAAAGGCTCCTCCAGCAGCCTCTTTCGAGGTTCAGTTTCTGATCTTTCCAGGTTATTTTGTATTTGGGCCTCCACAGCATCCTTTTCTGTAACTCTATCTGTATTATGTAGCAGTACCTAAAGGAGTTCTTAAAAGCTCACTTAGACACAATTCCTAGAGCAATTTAATCAAAGATGAAAATATATCTTAGCAAATAAACCAATCTTATCTCTAGATTATCTTGGTTATGATACCAGCCCCTGTAATTCTCCAGTTATGAGTTTCAGACAGCAAAGCACACAGCTCTTCAACACAAGGAGTCTTCACTCAGCCCAGAGATCCGCCAGATGTACAGAAAAACAGTTTTCTTCATTTCTCAAGCAAAGGCATTGAGAGAGCTTTAATTAAAATCAGCCTGAAGTCTTGTCCTACCTTCTGCCACAGCAGCCCACTTGGCCACTTACTAAGGCTTCTGGGAATACCTATTAATCGCTTAATAGGCTAAGAGGCAGTGGAGGTAGTGGTCTCTGGCTGACTTTCTAAAAAGACAGAAGGTTTCCCCTGCACTGAAGGAGAAGTTACGGTACATGGATAAGAAACTCGAATGGTCTGCAGTGATTATTAAGTAGAACAAGGCTGATCCAGCAAATACCACTCCCCAGAGGACATGTGGTTGGAAAGGACAAGAGGGTTTCATCTGTGGCTTCTCCATTTTCTCAACACACAGGCACTGCAGTTTTCCGAAAGTTTCCCTAGGTCAGAGCCCCCAGGTATCCCAGCACTGCGAGGTCAGGGTACAAAACTGGACATTATTTAGGATTATACTGTTGACTCGGTGTACTGTCACCTTCTCCTGGCTTGCTGGGCTCCAGCTTCCTCCAGCACTGTTGGCTGAACATGTAAAAAAGAAAGGAAACGCCAGCAGCATGACAAGCTCCCACCAGAAATAGCTGGGCTGCCTGCTTTTCACTGCCTGCCACATCCCAGATGTAGCATTCAAACCTCCCCTGGCTGTTTCCCACGGAGAGAAGGCAAAGATTAACAGAGCCCTGCCCTTGCTCATCCCTGGACAGGGATACGGTCTGAGCTGGCAGCACACGGGGAGCACAGAAGACTGGGAGGGAGGCAGCTGAGGGGCGAACCAGAGTTAAATACAAATGCCGGAAGTTCTGGCATGAAGGATTGATTGTTCCAATCTAAGACCAGGCACACCATCACGGAACAGCTGTTCCATGGGAAAAGCTCACTTGCACACGCTTCCCTCACAATTATTCCGGAGCGGTGCTGGAGGAGTCAACCACAGCATCCACCCCAGCAAGAGCCGTGTCCTGTACCTTGGGCACACAGGGTTACAACACCACCAAAATAATGGGGTATTTCAACACCAGTTCTACTCCAGCCTTTACCAATCCTCAGCCATTGCTTTGGACACTCATGCTGCAAAAATTAATGGAATATCCAAATACTGGGTTGCACAGCACTGGGAAGTTACAGGCTCTGTTCTGCCTCCTCGTTTGGCACACAGGATTATTTCCTACGACTGATACCACGCAGATTAGTTATGAACAGGCTCCGCTGCCGCTCAGACGGGATTACTCCCGAGGCTGTGAGAGCACGCTCCTACTAAGGCTATTTTCTGTTTACAAAGACGAATTTTCCTACAGAAAGCAGCCAGGGACGGACAGCGAGCAAGGGAACAGCCAACACGTTCTCCTCCAAACGTGGTCTGATGAAAGCTGAAACAGCAGATCTCACTTACAGCAGCCTCCTATTAAATTTTACATGTCGGAGCCGAGGCGGATTGCCTGGAGCCGAGGGCAGCGAGCCTGTTGATATCCAGATAGGAACAAACCCGAGGAAAGCAGCCATTTTGTTGAAATTCTCCGGACACTTCAAAAGATTCCCTAACAAAACATTCCGAATAAAGCTCTGCCCAGAGAGAAACACCCTCAGTCCT